>JBBPFK010000124.1:0-153000 GCA_037975005.1 Platalea minor
CAACTAGCCAGGAAACCCCATTCACAGACCCACCAAGGCTGGTGCTGTCTCTTTCTACAGCCTCCCAATATAGAACACTGTTTGCGTGGGCTGCTGAGGAGACCCGGAAGCAGGCTCAGCAATTGCGAACGTCCAGGGATTCCTCGCACCGCAAAGGGGCCACGACCAAAAGCTCTTGCTGCTCTTCAACTAGCCAGGCAAACCCCATTCACAGCCCCAAAAACACTGGCACTGTCTCTTTCTAGAGCCTCCCAAAAGAGAACACTGTTTGTGTGGGCCGCTGAGGAGACCCGGAGGCAGGCTCAGCAATTGCGAACGTCCAGGGATTCCTCCCACCGCAATGGCGCCAGGACCAAAAGCTCTTGCTGCTCTTCAAGTAGCCACGCAACCCCATTCTCAGCCCCACCAACGCTGGTGCTGTCTCTTTCTACAGCCTCCCAAAATAGAACACTATTTGCGTGGGCCGCCGAGCAGAGCCGGAGGCAGGCAACACAATTGCGAACATCCAGGGATTCCTGCCACCCCAAAGGCGCCAGGACCAAAAGCTCTTGCTGCTCTTCAAGTAGCCACACAACCCCATTCACAGCCCCACCAACGCTGGTGCTGTCTCTTTCTACAGCCTCCCAAAAGAGAACACTATTTGCGTGGGCCGCCGAGTAGAGCCGGAGGAAGGCAACACAATTGCGAACATCCAGGGATTCCTGACACCCCAAAGGGGCCAGGACCAAAAGCTCTTGCTGCTCTTCAAGTAGCGAGGCGAACCCCATTCACAGCCCCAAAAACACTGGCACTGTCTCTTTCTAGTGTCTCCCAAAGCCGAATAATATGTGCCTGGGCTGCCGAGTACACTCGGAGGCAGGCTCAGCAATTGCGAACGTCCAGGGATTCCTCCCACCGCAAAGGGGCCAGGACCAAAAGCTCTTGCTGCTCTTCAAGTAGCCACACAACCCCATTCTCAGCCCCACCAACGCTGGTGCTGTCTCTTTCTAGAGCCTCCCAAAATAGAACACTATATGCGTGGGCCGCCGAGTGGAGCCGGAGGCAGGCAACACAATTGAGAACATCCAGGGATTCCTCCCACTGCAAAGGGGCCAGGACCAAAAGCTCTTGCTGCTCTTCAAGTAGCCAGGACACCCCATTCACAGACCCACCAACGCTGGTGCTGTCTCTTTCTACAGCCTCCCAATATAGAACACTGTTTGCGTGGGCTGCTGAGGAGACCCGGAGGCAGGCTCAGCAATTGCGAACGTCCAGGGATTCCTTCCACCGCAAAGGGGCCACGACCAAAAGCTCTTGCTGCTCTTCAAGTAGCCAGGCAAACCCCATTCACAGCCCCAAAAACACTGGCACTGTCTCTTTCTAGAGCCTCCCAAAAGAGAACACTGTTTGTGTGGGCCGCTGAGGACACCCTGAGGCAGGCTCAGCAATTGCGAACGTCCAGGGATTCCTCCCACCGCAAAGGGGCCAGGACCAAAAGCTCTTGCTGCTCTTCAAGTAGCCACACAACCCCATTCTCAGCCCCACCAACGCTGGTGCTGTCTCTTTCTACAGCCTCCCAAAAGAGAACACTATTTGCGTGGGACGCCGAGCAGAGCCGGAGGCAGGCAACACAATTGCGAACATCCAGGGATTCCTGACACCCCAAAGGGGCCAGGACCAAAAGCTCTTGCTGCTCTTCAAGTAGCCAGGCAAACCCCATTCATAGCCCCACGAACACTGGCACTGTCTCTTTCTAGCGTCTCCCAAAGCCGAATAATATCTGCCTGGGCGGCGGAGTACACTCGGAGGCAGGCTCAGCAATTGCGAACATCCAGGGATTCCTCCCACCGCAAATGTGCCACGACCAAAAGCTCTTGCTGCTCTTCAAGTAGCCAGGCAAACCCCATTCACAGCCCCCAAAACACTGGCACTGTCTCTTTCTAGAGCCTCCCAAAAGAGAACACTGTTTGTGTGGGCCGCTGAGGACACCCTGAGGAAGGCTCAGCAATTGCGAACGTCCAGGGATTCCTGCCACCCCAAAGGCGCCAGGACTAAAAGCTCTTGCTGCTCTTCAAGTAGCCACACAACCCCATTCACAGACCCACCAACATTGGCGCTGTCTCTTTCTAGAGCCTCCCAAATGAGAACACTCTTTGTGTGGGCCGCCGAGTAGAGCCGGAGGCAGGCAACACAATTGCGAACATCCAGGGATTCCTGACATCTCAAAGGCGCCAGGACCAAAAGCTCTTGCTGCTCTTCAAGTAGCCAGGCAACCTCATTCACAACCCCACAAACGCTGGTGCTGTCTCTTTCTAGAGCCTCCCAAACTCCAATATTATCTGCCTGCGGAGCTGAGTACACCCGAAGCCCAGCTCAGCAATTGTGAATCTCCAGGGATTCCTGCCACCCCAAAGGCGCCAGGACCAAAAGCTCTTGCTGCTCTTCAAGTAGCCAGGACACCCCATTCACAGACCCACCAAGGCTGGTGCTGTCTCTTTCTAGAGCCTCCAAAAGCAGAATAATATGTGCCTGGGCCGCCGAGTACACTCGGAGGCAGGCTCAGCAATTGCTAATGTCCAGGGATTCCTTCCACCCCAAAGGAACCAGGACCAAAAGCTCTTGCTGCTCTTCAAGTAGCCAGGCAAACCCCATTCACAGACCCACCAAGGCTGGTGCTGTCTCTTTCTACAGCCTCCCAAAATAGAACACTATTTGCGTGGGCCGCCGAGTAGAGCCGGAGGAAGGCAACACAATTGCGAACATCCAGGGATTCCTGACACCCCAAAGGGGCCAGGACCAAAAGCTCTTGCTGCTCTTCAAGTAGCGAGGCGAACCCCATTCACAGCCCCAAAAACACTGGCACTGTCTCTTTCTAGTGTCTTCCAAAGCCGAATAATATGTGCCTGGGTTGCCGAGTACACTCGGAGGCAGGCTCAGCAATTGAGAACGTCCAGGGATTCCTCCCACCGCAAAGGGGCCAGGACCAAAAGCTCTTGCTGCTCTTCAAGTAGCCACACAACCCCATTCACAGACCCACCAAGGCTGGTGCTGTCTCTTTCTACAGCCTCCCAAAGTAGAACACTGTTTGCGTGGGCTGCTGAGGAGTCCCGGAGGCAGGCTCAGCAATTGCGAACGTCCAGGGATTCCTCCCACCGCAATGGCGCCAGGACCAAAAGCTCTTGCTGCTCTTCAAGTAGCCAGGACACCCCATTCACAGCCCCACCAACGCTGGTGCTGTCTCTTTCTACAGCCTCCCAATATAGAACATTGTTTGCGTGGGCTGCTGAGGAGACCCGGAGGCAGGCTCAGCAATTGCGAACATCCAGGGATTCCTCCCACCGCAAAGGGGCCAGGACCAAAAGCTCTTGCTGCTCTTCAAGTAGCCAGGCAAACCCCATTCACAGCCCCAAATACACTGGCACTGTCTCTTTCTAGAGCCTCCCAAAAGAGAACACTGTTTGTGTGGGCCGCTGAGGAGACCCGGAGGCACGCTCAGCAATTGCGAACGTCCAGGGATTCCTCCCACCGCAAAGGGGCCAGGACCAAAAGCTCTTCCTGCTATTCAAGTAGCCACACAACCCCATTCTCAGCCCCACCAACGCTGGTGCTGTCTCTTTCTACAGCCTCCCAAAAGAGAACACTATTTGCGTGGGTCGCCGAGCAGAGCTGGAGGCAGGCAACACAATTGCGAACATCCAGGGATTCCTGACACCCCAAAGGCGCCAGGACCAAAAGCTCTTGCTGCTCTTCAAGTAGCCAGGCAAACCCCATTCATAGCCCCACGAACACTGGCACTGTCTCTTTCTAGTGTCTCCCAAAGCTGAATAATATCTGCATGGGCCGCCGAGTACACTCGGAGGCAGGCTCAGCAATTGCGAACGTCCAGGGATTCCTCCCACCGCAAAGGGGCCAGGACCAAAAGCTCTTGCTGCTCTTCAAATAGCCACACAACCCCATTCACAGACCCACCAACACTGGCGCTGTCTCTTTCTAGAGCCTCACAAAAGAGAACACTGTTTGTGTGGGCCGCCGAGTAGAGCCGGAGGCAGGCAACACAATTGCGAACATCCAGGGATTCCTGCCACCCCAAAGGCGCCAGGACCAAAAGCTCTTGCTGCTCTTCAAGTAGCCAGGCAACCCCATTCACAGACCCACGAAGGCTGGTGCTGTCTCTTTCTAGTGTCTCCCAAAGCTGAATAATATCTGCCTGGGCCGCCGAGTACACTCGGAGGCAGGCTCAGCAATTGTGAATCTCCAGGGATTCCTCCCACCCCAAAGGGACCAGGACCAAAAGCTCTTGCTGCTCTTCAAGTAGCCAGGCAAACCCCATTCACAGCCCCACCAACGCTGGTGCTGTCTCTTTCTAGAGCCTCCCAAAAGAGAACACTCTTTGCGTGGGCCGCTGAGGACACCCTGAGGAAGGCTCAGCAATTGCGAACGTCCAGGGATTCCTGCCACCCCAAAGGCGCCAGGACTAAAAGCTCTTGCTGCTCTTCAAGTAGCCACACAACCCCATTCACAGACCCACCAACACTGGCGCTGTCTCTTTCTAGAGCCTCCCAAAAGAGAACACTGTTTGTGTGGGCCGCCGAGTAGAGCCGGAGGCAGGCAACACAATTGCGAACATCCAGGGATTCCTGACATCTCAAAGGCGCCAGGACCAAAAGCTCTTGCTGCTCTTCAAGTAGCCAGGCAACCTCATTCACAACCCCACCAACGCTGGTGCTGTCTCTTTCTAGAGCCTCCCAAACTCCAATATTATCTGCCTGCGGAGCTAAGTACACCCGAAGCCCAGCTCAGCAATTGTGAATCTCCAGGGATTCCTGCCACCCCAAAGGCGCCAGGACCAAAAGCTCTTGCTGCTCTTCAAGTAGCCAGGACACCCCATTCACAGCCCCACCAACGCTGGTGCTGTCTCTTTCTAGAGCCTCCAAAAGCAGAATAATATGTGCCTGGGCCGCCGAGTACACTCGGAGGCAGGCTCAGCAATTGCTAATGTCCAGGGATTCCTTCCACCCCAAAGGAACCAGGACCAAAAGCTCTTGCTGCTCTTCAAGTAGCCACACAACCCCATTCACAGACCCACCAAGGCTGGTGCTGTCTCTTTCTACAGCCTCCCAAAATAGAACACTATTTGCGTGGGCCGCCGAGTAGAGCCGGAGGAAGGCAACACAATTGCGAACATCCAGGGATTCCTGACACCCCAAAGGCGCCAGGACCAAAAGCTCTTGCTGCTCTTCAAGTAGCGAGGCGAACCCCATTCATAGCCCCACGAACACTGGCACTGTCTCTTTCTAGTGTCTCCCAAAGCCGAATAATATGTGCCTGGGCTGCCGAGTACACTCGGAGGCAGGCTCAGCAATTGAGAACGTCCAGGGATTCCTCCCACCGCAAAGGGGCCAGGACCAAAAGCTCTTGCTGCTCTTCAAGTAGCCAGGACACCCCATTCACAGACCCACCAACGCTGGTGCTGTCTCTTTCTACAGCCTCCCAAAATAGAACACTGTTTGCGTGGGCTGCTGAGGAGACCCGGAGGCAGGCTCAGCAATTGCGAACGTCCAGGGATTCCTCCCACCGCAAAGGGGCCAGGACCAAAAGCTCTTGCTGCTCTTCAAGTAGCCAGGCAAACCCCATTCACAGCCCCAAAAACACTGGCACTGTCTCTTTCTAGAGCCTCCCAAAAGAGAACACTGTTTGTGTGGGCCGCTGAGGAGACCCGGAGGCACGCTCAGCAATTGCGAACGTCCAGGGATTCCTCCCACCGCAAAGGGGCCAGGACCAAAAGCTCTTGCTGCTCTTCAAGTAGCCACACAACCCCATTCACAGACCCACCAAGGCTGGTGCTGTCTCTTTCTACAGCCTCCCAATATAGAACACTATTTGCGTGGGACGCCGAGCAGAGCCGGAGGCAGGCAACACAATTGCGAACATCCAGGGATTCCTGACACCCCAAAGGCGCCAGGACCAAAAGCTCTTGCTGCTCTTCAAGTAGCCAGGCAAACCCCATTCATAGCCCCACGAACACTGGCACTGTCTCTTTCTAGTGTCTCCCAAAGCTGAATAATATCTGCATGGGCCGCCGAGTACACTCGGAGGCAGGCTCAGCAATTGCGAACGTCCAGGGATTCCTCCCACCGCAAAGGGGCCAGGACCGAAAGCTCTTGCTGCTCTTCAAATAGCCACACAACCCCATTCACAGACCCACCAACGCTGGTGCTGTCTCTTTCTAGAGCCTCCCAAAAGAGAACACTGTTTGTGTGGGCCGCCGAGTAGAGCCGGAGGCAGGCAACACAATTGCGAACATCCAGGGATTCCTGCCACCCCAAAGGCGCCAGGACCAAAAGCTCTTGCTGCTCTTCAAGTAGCCATGCAACCCCATTCACAGACCCACGAAGGCTTGTGCTGTCTCTTTCTAGAGCCTCCCAAAGCTGAATAATATCTGCCTGGGCCGCCGAGTACACTCGGAGGCAGGCTCAGCAATTGTGAATCTCCAGGGATTCCTCCCACCCCAAAGGGACCAGGACCAAAAGCTCTTGCTGCTCTTCAAGTAGCCAGGCAAACCCCATTCACAGCCCCACCAACGCTGGTGCTGTCTCTTTCTAGAGCCTCCCAAAAGAGAACACTGTTTGTGTGGGCCGCTGAGGACACCCTGAGGAAGGCTCAGCAATTGCGAACGTCCAGGGATTCCTGCCACCCCAAAGGCGCCAGGACTAAAAGCTCTTGCTGCTCTTCAAGTAGCCACACAACCCCATTCACAGACCCACCAACACTGGCGCTGTCTCTTTCTAGAGCCTCCCAAAAGAGAACACTGTTTGTGTGGGCCGCCGAGTAGAGCCGGAGGCAGGCAACACAATTGCGAACATCCAGGGATTCCTGACATCCCAAAGGCGCCAGGACCAAAAGCTCTTGCTGCTCTTCAAGTAGCCAGGCAACCTCATTCACAACCCCAACAACGCTGGTGCTGTCTCTTTCTAGTGCCTCCCAAACTCCAATATTATCTGCCTGCGGAGCTAAGTACACCCGGAGCCCAGCTCAGCAATTGTGAATCTCCAGGGATTCCTCCCACCCCAAAGGGACCAGGACCAAAAGCTCTTGCTGCTCTTCAAGTAGCCAGGCAAACCCCATTCACAGCCCCACCAACGCTCCAACGCTGGTGCTGTCTCTTTCTAGAGCCTCCCAAAAGAGAACACTGTTTGTGTGGGCCGCTGAGGACACCCTGAGGAAGGCTCAGCAATTGCGAACGTCCAGGGATTCCTGCCACCCCAAAAGCGCCAGGACTAAAAGCTCTTGCTGCTCTTCAAGTAGCCACACAACCCCATTCACAGACCCACCAACACTGGCGCTGTCTCTTTCTAGAGCCTCCCAAAAGAGAACACTGTTTGTGTGGGCCGCCGAGTAGAGCCGGAGGCAGGCAACACAATTGCGAACATCCAGGGATTCCTGACATCCCAAAGGCGCCAGGACCAAAAGCTCTTGCTGCTCTTCAAGTAGCCAGGCAACCTCATTCACAACCCCACCAACGCTGGTGCTGTCTCTTTCTAGAGCCTCCCAAACTCCAATATTATCTGCCTGCGGAGCTGAGTACACCCGGAGCCCAGCTCAGCAATTGTAAATCTCCAGGGATTCCTGCCACCCCAAAGGCGCCAGGACCAAAAGCTCTTGCTGCTCTTCAAGTAGCCAGGACACCCCATTCACAGACCCACCAAGGCTGGTGCTGTCTCTTTCTAGAGCCTCCAAAAGCCGAATAATATGTGCCTGGGCCGCCAAGTACACTCGTAGGCAGGCTCAGCAATTGCTAATGTCCAGGGATTCCTTCCACCCCAAAGGAACCAGGACCAAAATGTCTTGCTGCTCTTCAAGTAGCCACACAACCCCATTCACAGACCCACCAAGGCTGGTGCTGTCTCTTTCTACAGCCTCCCAAAATAGAACACTATTTGCGTGGGCCGCCGAGTAGAGCCGGAGGAAGGCAACACAATTGCGAACATCCAGGGATTCCTGCCACCCCAAAGGGGCCAGGACCAAAAGCTCTTGCTGCTCTTCAAGTAGCGAGGCGAACCCCATTCACAGCCCCAAAAACACTGGCACTGTCTCTTTCTAGTGTCTTCCAAAGCCGAATAATATGTGCCTGGGTTGCCGAGTACACTCGGAGGCAGGCTCAGCAATTGAGAACGTCCAGGGATTCCTCCCACCGCAAAGGGGCCAGGACCAAAAGCTCTTGCTGCTCTTCAAGTAGCCACACAACCCCATTCACAGACCCACCAAGGCTGGTGCTGTCTCTTTCTACAGCCTCCCAAAGTAGAACACTGTTTGCGTGGGCTGCTGAGGAGTCCCGGAGGCAGGCTCAGCAATTGCGAACGTCCAGGGATTCCTCCCACCGCAATGGCGCCAGGACCAAAAGCTCTTGCTGCTCTTCAAGTAGCCAGGACACCCCATTCACAGACCCACCAACGCTGGTGCTGTCTCTTTCTACAGCCTCCCAATATAGAACACTGTTTGCGTGGGCTGCTGAGGAGACCCGGAGGCAGGCTCAGCAATTGCGAACATCCAGGGATTCCTCCCACCGCAAAGGGGCCACGACCAAAAGCTCTTGCTGCTCTTCAAGTAGCCAGGCAAACCCCATTCACAGCCCCCAAAACACTGGCACTGTCTCTTTCTAGAGCCTCCCAAAAGAGAACACTGTTTGTGTGGGCCGCTGAGGAGACCCGGAGGCACGCTCAGCAATTGCGAACGTCCAGGGATTCCTCCCACCGCAAAGGGGCCACGACCAAAAGCTCTTGCTGCTCTTCAAGTAGCCACACAACCCCATTCTCAGCCCCACCAACGCTGGTGCTGTCTCTTTCTACAGCCTCCCAAAAGAGAACACTATTTGCGTGGGACGCCGAGCAGAGCCGGAGGCAGGCAACACAATTGCGAACATCCAGGGATTCCTGACACCCCAAAGGGGCCAGGACCAAAAGCTCTTGCTGCTCTTCAAGTAGCCAGGCAAACCCCATTCATAGCCCCACGAACACTGGCACTGTCTCTTTCTAGTGTCTCCCAAAGCTGAATAATATCTGCATGGGCCGCCGAGTACACTCGGAGGCAGGCTCAGCAATTGCGAACGTCCAGGGATTCCTCCCACCGCAAAGGGGCCAGGACCAAAAGCTCTTGCTGCTCTTCAAATAGCCACACAACCCCATTCACAGCCCCACCAACGCTGGCGCTGTCTCTTTCTAGAGCCTCCCAAAAGAGAACACTGTTTGCGTGGGCCGCCGAGTAGAGCCGGAGGCAGGCAACACAATTGCGAACATCCAGGGATTCCTGCCACCCCAAAGGCGCCAGGACCAAAAGCTCTTGCTGCTCTTCAAGTAGCCAGGCAACCCCATTCACAGACCCACGAAGGCTGGTGCTGTCTCTTTCTAGAGCCTCCCAAAGCTGAATAA
Source organism: Platalea minor (assembly GCA_037975005.1). Lineage (NCBI taxonomy): Eukaryota > Metazoa > Chordata > Aves > Pelecaniformes > Threskiornithidae > Platalea > Platalea minor. The sequence goes on from JBBPFK010000124.1 coordinate 9,405, forward strand.
TATCTGCCTGGGCCGCCGAGTACACTCGGAGGCAGGCTCAGCAATTGTGAATCTCCAGGGATTCCTCCCACCCCAAAGGGACCAGGACCAAAAGCTCTTGCTGCTCTTCAAGTAGCCAGGCAAACCCCATTCACAGCCCCACCAACGCTGGTGCTGTCTCTTTCTAGAGCCTCCCAATATAGAACACTGTTTGTGTGGGCCGCTGAGGACACCCTGAGGAAGGCTCAGCAATTGCGAACGTCCAGGGATTCCTGCCACCCCAAAGGCGCCAGGACTAAAAGCTCTTGCTGCTCTTCAAGTAGCCACACAACCCCATTCACAGACCCACCAACACTGGCGCTGTCTCTTTCTAGAGCCTCCCAAAAGAGAACACTGTTTGCGTGGGCCGCCGAGTAGAGCCGGAGGCAGGCAACACAATTGCGAACATCCAGGGATTCCTGACATCCCAAAGGCGCCAGGACCAAAAGCTCTTGCTGCTCTTCAAGTAGCCAGGCAACCTCATTCACAACCCCACCAACGCTGGTGCTGTCTCTTTCTAGAGCCTCCCAAACTCCAATATTATCTGCCTGTGGAGCTAAGTACACCCGGAGCCCAGCTCAGCAATTGTGAATCTCCAGGGATTCCTGCCACCCCAAAGGCGCCAGGACCAAAAGCTCTTGCTGCTCTTCAAGTAGCCAGGACACCCCATTCACAGACCCACCAAGGCTGGTGCTGTCTCTTTCTAGAGCCTCCAAAAGCAGAATAATATGTGCCTGGGCCGCCGAGTACACTCGGAGGCAGGCTCAGCAATTGCTAATGTCCAGGGATTCCTTCCACCCCAAAGGGGCCAGGACCAAAAGCTCTTGCTGCTCTTCAAGTAGCCACACAACCCCATTCACAGACCCACCAAGGCTGCTGCTGTCTCTTTCTACAGCCTCCCAAAATAGAACACTATTTGCGTGGGCCGCTGAGTAGAGCCGGAGGAAGACAACACAATTGCGAACATCCAGGGATTCCTGACACCCCAAAGGCGCCAGGACCAAAAGCTCTTGCTGCTCTTCAAGTAGCGAGGCGAACCCCATTCACAGCCCCAAAAACACTGGCACTGTCTCTTTCTAGTGTCTCCCAAAGCCGAATAATATGTGCCTGGGCTGCCGAGTACACTCGGAGGCAGGCTCAGCAATTGAGAACGTCCAGGGATTCCTCCCACCGCAAAGGGGCCAGGACCAAAAGCTCTTGCTGCTCTTCAAGTAGCCACACAACCCCATTCTCAGCCCCACCAACGCTGGTGCTGTCTCTTTCTACAGCCCCCCAAAATAGAACACTATTTGCGTGGGCCGCCGAGTGGAGCCGGAGGCAGGATCAGCAATTGCGAACGTCCAGGGATTCCTCCCACCGCAAAGGGGCCAGGACCAAAAGCTCTTGCTGCTCTTCAAGTAGCCAGGCTACCCCATTCACAGCCCCACCAACGCTGGTGCTGTCTCTTTCTACAGCCTCCCAAACTCCAATATTATCTGCCTGCGGAGCTGAGTACACCCGGAGGCCAGCTCAGCAATTGTGAATCTCCAGGGATTCCTCCCACCCCAAAGGGACCAGGACCAAAAGCTCTTGCTGCTCTTCAACTAGCCAGGAAACCCCATTCACAGCCCTACAAACGCTGGCGCTGTCTCTTTCTGGTGCCTCCCAAAGCCCAATACTATCTGCGTGGGCTGCTGAGGAGACCCGGAGGCAGGCTCAGCAATTGCGAACGTCCAGGGATTCCTCCCACCGCAAAGGGGCCAGGACCAAAAGCTCTTGCTGCTCTTCAAGTAGCCAGTACAACCCATTCACAGACCCACCAAGGCTGGTGCTTTCTCTTTCTACAGCCTCCCAAAATAGAACACTGTTTGCGTGGGCTGCTGAGGAGACCCGGAGGCAGGCTCAGCAATTGCGAACGTCCAGGGATTCCTCCCACCGCAAAGGGGCCAGGACCAAAAGCTCTTGCTGCTCTTCAAGTAGCCAGGCAAACCCCATTCACAGCCCCAAAAACACTGGCACTGTCTCTTTCTAGAGCCTCCCAAAAGAGAACACTCTCTGTGTGGGCCGCTGAGGAGACCCGGAGGCACGCTCAGCAATTGCGAACGTCCAGGGATTCCTCCCATCGCAAAGGGGCCAGGACCAAAAGCTCTTGCTGCTCTTCAAGTAGCCACACAACCCCATTTACAGACCCACCAAGGCTGGTGCTGTCTCTTTCTACAGCCTCCCAAAGTAGAACACTGTTTGCGTGGGCTGCTGAGGAGTCCAGGAGGCAGGCTCAGCAATTGCGAACGTCCAGGGATTCCTCCCACCGCAAAGGGGCCAGGACCAAAAGCTCTTGCTGCTCTTCAAGTAGCCAGGCAAACCCCATTCACAGCCCCAAAAACACTGGCACTGTCTCTTTCTACAGCCTCCCAAAAGAGAACACTCTTTGTGTGGGCCGCTGAGGAGACCCGGAGGCACGCTCAGCAATTGCGAACGTCCAGGGATTCCTGCCACCCCAAAGGCGCCAGGACCAAAAGCTCTTGCTGCTCTTCAAGTAGCCAGGCAAACCCCATTCACAGCCCCAAAAACACTGGCACTGTCTCTTTCTAGAGCCTCCCAAAAGAGAACACTCTCTGTGTGGGCCGCTGAGGAGACCCGGAGGCACGCTCAGCAATTGCGAACGTCCAGGGATTCCTCCCATCGCAAAGGGGCCAGGACCAAAAGCTCTTGCTGCTCTTCAAGTAGCCACACAACCCCATTCTCAGCCCCACCAACGCTGGTGCTGTCGATTTATAGAGCCTCCCAAAATAGAACACTGTTTGTGTGGGCCGCCGAGTAGAGCCTGAGGCAGGCAACACAATTGCGAACATCCAGGGATTCCTGCCACCCCAAAGGCGCCAGGACCAAAAGCTCTTGCTGCTCTTCAAGTAGCCACACAACCCCATTTACAGACCCACCAAGGCTGGTGCTGTCTCTTTCTACAGCCTCCCAAAGTAGAACACTGTTTGCGTGGGCTGCTGAGGAGTCCCGGAGGCAGGCTCAGCAATTGCGAACGTCCAGGGATTCCTCCCACCGCAAAGGGGCCAGGACCAAAAGCTCTTGCTGCTCTTCAAGTAGCCAGGCTACCCCATTCACAGCCCCAAAAACACTGGCACTGTCTCTTTCTAGAGCCTCCCAAAAGAGAACACTCTTTGTGTGGGCCGCTGAGGAGACCCGGAGGCACGCTCAGCAATTGCGAACGTCCAGGGATTCCTGCCACCCCAAAGGCGCCAGGACCAAAAGCTCTTGCTGCTCTTCAAGTAGCCACACAACCCCATTCACAGACCCACCAACGCTGGTGCTGTCTCTTTCTACAGGCTCCCAAAAGAGAACACTATTTGCGTGGGACGCCGAGCAGAGCCGGAGGCAGGCAACACAATTGCGAACATCCAGGGATTCCTGACACCCCAAAGAAGCCAGGACCAAAAGCTCTTGCTGCTCTTCAAGTAGCCAGGCAAACCCCATTCATAGCCCCACGAACACTGGCACTGTCTCTTTCTAGTGTCTCCCAAAGCCGAATAACATCTGCATGGGCCGCCGAGTACACTCGGAGGCAGGCTCAGCAACTGCGAACGTCCAGGGATTCCTCCCACCGCAAACGGGCCAGGACCAAAAGCTCTTGCTGCTCTTCAAGTAGCCACACAACCCCATTCACAGACCCACCAACGCTGGTGCTGTCTCTTTCTAGAGCCTCCCAAAATAGAACAGTGTTTGTGTGGGCCGCCGATTAGAGCCGGAGGCAGGCAACACAATTGCGAACATCCAGGGATTCCTGACACCCCAAAGGCGCCAGGACCAAAAGCTCTTGCTGCTCTTCAAGTAGCCAGGCAAACCCCATTCACAGACCCACCAACGCTGGTGCTGTCTCTTTCTACAGCCTCCCAAAGCTGAATAATATCTGCCTGGGCCGCCGAGTACACTCGGAGGCAGGCTCAGCAATTGTGAATCTCCAGGGATTCCTCCCACCCCAAAGGGACCAGGACCAAAAGCTCTTGCTGCTCTTCAAGTAGCCACACAACCCCATTCACAGACCCACCAACGCTGGTGCTGTCTCTTTCTAGAGCCTCCCAAAATAGAACACTATTTGCATGGGCCGCCGAGTAGAGCCGGAGGCAGGCAACACAATTGCGAACATCCAGGGATTCCTCCCACCGCAAAGGGGCCAGGACCAAAAGCTCTTGCTGCTCTTCAAGTAGCCAGGCTACCCCATTCACAGCCCCACCAACGCTGGTGCTGTCTCTTTCTACAGCCTCCCAAACTCCAATATTATCTGCCTGCGGAGCTGAGTACACCCGGAGCCCAGCTCAGCAATTGTGAATCGCCAGGGATTCCTCCCACCCCAAAGGGACCATGACCAAAAGCTCTTGCTGCTCTTCAAGTAGCCAGGCAACCCCATTCACAGCCCTACAAACGCTGGCGCTGTCTCTTTCTGGTGCCTCCCAAAGCCCAATACTATCTGCGTGGGCTGCTGAAGAGACCCGGAGGCAGGCTCAGCAATTGCGAACGTCCAGGGATTCCTCCCACCGCAAAGGGGCCAGGACCAAAAGCTCTTGCTGCTCTTCAAGTAGCCAGGCAACCCCATTCACAGACCCACCAACGCTGGTGCTGTCTCTTTCTAGAGCCTCCCAAAATAGAACACTGTTTGTGTGGGCCGCCGAGTAGAGCCGGAGGCAGGCAACACAATTGCGAACATCCAGGGATTCCTCCCACCGCAAAGGCGCCAGGACCAAAAGCTCTTGCTGCTCTTCAAGTAGCCACACAACCCCATTCTCAGCCCCACCAACGCTGGTGCTGTCTCTTTCTACAGCCTCCCAAACTCCAATATTATCTGCCTGCGGAGCTGAGTACACCCGGAGCCCAGCTCAGCAATTGTGAATCTCCAGGGATTCCTGCCACCCCAAAGGCGCCAGGACCAAAAGCTCTTGCTGCTCTTCAAGTAGCCAGGCAACCCCATTCACAGGCCTACAAACGCTGGCGCTGTCTCTTTCTAGAGCCTCCTAAAAGAGAACACTGTTTGCGTGGGCTGCCGAGTAGAGCCGGAGGTAGACTCAGCAATTGCGAACGTCCAGGGATTCCTCCCACCGCAAAGGGGCCACGACCAAAAGCTCTTGCTGCTCTTCAAGTAGCCAGGCAAACCCCATTCACAGCCCCACCAACGCTGGTGCTGTCACTTTCTAGAGCCTCCTAAAAGAGAACACTGTTTGTGTGGGCCGCTGAGGACACCCTGAGGAAGGCTCAGCAATTGCGAACGTCCAGGGATTCCTGCCATTCCAAAGGCGCCAGGACCAAAAGCTCTTGCTGCTCTTCAAGTAGCCACACAACCCCATTCACAGACCCACCAACGCTGGTGCTGTCTCTTTCTAGAGCCTCCCAAAATAGAACACTATTTGCGTGGGCCGCCGAGTAGAGCCGGAGTAAGGCAACACAATTGCGAACATCCAGGGATTCCTGACACCCCAAAGGGGCCAGGACCAAAAGCTCTTGCTGCTCTTCAAGTAGCGAGGCGAACCCCATTCACAGCCCCAAAAACACTGGCACTGTCTCTTTCTAGTGTCTCCCAAAGCCGAATAATATCTGCCTGGGCCGCCGAGTACACTCGGAGGCAGGCTCAGCAATTGCGAATGTCCAGGGATTCCTCCCACCGCAAAGGGGCCAGGACCAAAAGCTCTTGCTGCTCTTCAAGTAGCCACACAACCCCATTCTCAGCCCCACCAACGCTGGTGCTGTCTCTTTCTAGAGCCTCCCAAAATAGAATACTGTTTGCGTGGGCCGCCGAGTAGAGCCGGAGCCAGGCAACACAATTGCGAACGTCCAGGGATTCCTGCCACCCCAAAGGCGCCAGGACCAAAAGCTCTTGCTGCTCTTCAAGTAGCCACACAACCCCATTCACAGACCCACCAACGCTGGTGCTGTCTCTTTCTAGAGCCTCCCAAAAGAGAACACTGTTTGCGTGGGCTGCTGAGGAGACCCGGAGGCAGGCTCAGCAATTGCGAACGTCCAGGGATTCCTGACACCCCAAAGGCGCCAGGACCAAAAGCTCTTGCTGCTCTTCAAGTAGCCAGGCAAACCCCATTCACAGCCCCAAAAACACTGGCACTGTCTCTTTCTAGAGCCTCCCAAAAGAGAACACTGTTTGTGTGGGCCGCTGAGGACACCCTGAGGAAGGCTCAGCAATTGCGAACGTCCAGGGATTCCTGCCACCCCAAAGGCGCCAGGACCAAAAGCTCTTGCTGCTCTTCAAGTAGCCACACAACCCCATTCTCAGCCCCACCAACGCTGGTGCTGTCTCTTTCTACAGCCTCCAAAAGAGAACACTATTTGCGTGGGCCGCCGAGTAGAGCCGGAGGCAGGCAACACAATTGCGAACATCCAGGGATTCCTGCCACCCCAAAGGCGCCAGGACCAAAAGCTCTTGCTGCTCTTCAAGTAGCCATGCAACCCCATTCACAGACCCACGAAGGCTGGTGCTGTCTCTTTCTAGAGCCTCCCAAAGCTGAATAATATCTGCCTGGGCCGCCGAGTACACTCGGAGGCAGGCTCAGCAATTGTGAATCTCCAGGGATTCCTCCCACCCCAAAGGGACCAGGACCAAAAGCTCTTGCTGCTCTTCAAGTAGCCAGGCAAACCCCATTCACAGCCCCACCAAGGCTGGCGCTGTCTCTTTCTATAGCCTCCCAAAATAGAACACTGTTTGTGTGGGCCGCCGAGTAGAGCCGGAGGCAGGCAACACAATCGCGAACATCCAGGGATTCCTGACACCCCAAAGGCGCCAGGACCAAAAGCTCTTGCTGCTCTTCAAGTAGCCAGGCAACCCCATTCACAATCCCACCAACGCTGGCGCTGTCTCTTTCTACAGCCTCCCAAACTCCAATATTATCTGCCTGCGGAGCTGAGTACACCTGGAGCCCAGCTCAGCAATTGTGAATCTCCAGGGATTCCTGCCACCCCAAAGGCGCCAGGACCAAAAGCTCTTGCTGCTCTTCAAGTAGCCAGGACACCCAATTCACAGAACCACCAACGCTGGTGCTGTCTCTTTATACAGCCTCCCAAAGCTGAATAATATCTGCCTGGGCCGCCGAGTACACTCGGAGGCAGGCTCAGCAATTATGAATCTCCAGGGATTCCTGACACCCCAAAGGCGCCAGGACCAAAATGTCTTGCTGCTCTTCAAGTAGCCACACAACCCCATTCACAGACCCACCAACGCTGGTGCTGTCTCTTTCTACAGCCTCCCAAAGTTGAACACTATTTGCGTGGGCTGCCGAGTAGACCCGGAGGCAGGCTCAGCAATTGCGAACGTCCAGGGATTCCTGACACCCCAAAGGCGCCAGGACCAAAAGCTCTTGCTGCTCTTCAAGTAGCCAGGACACCCCATTCACAGCCCCACCAACGCTGGTGCTGTCTCTTTCTACAGCCTCCCAAAAGAGAACACTATTTGCGTGGGCCGCTGAGGACACCCTGAGGAAGGCTCAGCAATTGCGAACGTCCAGGGATTCCTGCCACCCCAAAGGCGCCAGGACCAAAAGCTCTTGCTGCTCTTCAAGTAGCCAGGCAACCCCATTCACAGCCCTACAAACGCTGGCGCTGTCTCTTTCTGGTGCCTCCCAAAGCCCAATACTACCTGCGTGGGCTGCTGAGGAGACCAGGAGGCAGGCTCAGCAATTGCGAACGTCCAGGGATTCCTCCCACCGCAAAGGGGCCACGACCAAAAGCTCTTGCTGCTCTTCAAGTAGCCAGGCAACCCCATTCACAGCCCTACAAACGCTGGCGCTGTCTCTTTCTGGTGCCTCCCAAAGCCCAATACTATCTGCGTGGGCTGCTGAGGAGACCAGGAGGCAGGCTCAGCAATTGCGAACGTCCAGGGATTCCTGCCACCGCAAAGGGGCCAGGACCAAAAGCTCTTTCTGCTCTTGAAGTAGCCAAAAAACACCATTCACAGCCCCACCAACGCTGGTGCTGTCTCTTTCTACAGCCTCCCAAAATAGAACACTATTTGTGTGGGCCGCCGAGTAGAGCCGGAGGCAGGCAACACAATTGCGAACATCCAGGGATTCCTGACACCCCAAAGGCGCCAGGACCAAAAGCTCTTGCTGCTCTTCAAGTAGCGAGGCGAACCCCATTCATAGCCCCACGAACACTGGCACTGTCTCTTTCTAGTGTCTCCCAAAGCCGAATAATATGTGGCTGGGCCGCCGAGTACACTCGGAGGCAGGCTCAGCAATTGCGAACGTCCAGGGATTCCTGCCACCCCAAAGGCGCCAGGACCAAAAGCTCTTGCTGCTCTTCAAGTAGCCAGGACATCCCATTCACAGCCCCACCAAGGCTGGTGCTGTCTCTTTCCACAGCCTCCCAAAAGAGAACACTGTTTGTGTGGGCCTCTGAGGAGACCCGGAGGCACGCTCAGCAATTGCGAAAGCCCAGGGATTCCTCCCACCCCAAAGGGACCAGGACCAAAAGCTCTTGCTGCTCTTCAAGTAGCCACACAACCCCATTCTCAGCCCCACCAACGCTGGTGCTGTCTCTTTGTACAGCCTCCCAAAATAGAACACTCTTTGTGTGGGCCGCTGAGGACACCCTGAGGAAGGCTCAGCAATTGCGAACGTCCAGGGATTCCTGCCACCCCAAAGGCGCCAGGACCAAAAGCTCTTGCTGCTTTTCAAGTAGCCAGGCTGCCCCATTCACAACCCCACCAACGCTGGTTCTGTCTCTTTCTAGAGCCTCCCAAACTCCAATATTATCTGCCTGCGGAGCTAAGTACACCTGGAGCCCAGCTCAGCAATTGTGAATCTGCAGGGATTCCTGCCACCCCAAAGGGACCAGGACCAAAAGCTCTTGCTGCTCTTCAAGTAGCCAGGACACCCCATTCACAGACCCACCAAGGCTGGTGCTGTCTCTTTCTAGAGCCTCCAAAAGCCGAATAATATCTGCCTGGGCCGCCGAGTACACTCGGAGGCAGGCTCAGCAATTGTGAATCTCCAGGGATTCCTCCCACCCCAAAGGGACCAGGACCAAAAGCTCTTGCTGCTCTTCAAGTAGGCACACAACCCCATTCACAGACCCACCAACGCTGGTGCTGTCTCTTTCTAGAGCCTCCCAAAATAGAACACTATTTGCGTGGGCCGCCGAGTAGAGCCGGAGGAAGGCAACACAATTGCGAACATCCAGGGATTCCTGACACCCCAAAGGGGCCAGGACCAAAAGCCCTTGCTGCTCTTCAAGTAGCGAGGCGAACCCCATTCACAGCCCCAAAAACACTGGCACTGTCTCTTTCTAGTGTCTCCCAAAGCCGAATAATATGTGCCTGGGCTGCCGAGTACACTTGGAGGCAGGCTCAGCAATTGCGAAAGTCCAGGGATTCCTCCCACCGCAAAGGGGCCAGGACCAAAAGCTCTTGCTGCTCTTCAAGTAGCCACACAACCCCATTCACAGACCCACCAACGCTGGTGCTGTCTCTTTCTAGAGCCTCCCAAAATAGAACACTATTTGCGTGGGCCGCAGAGTAGAGCCGGAGGCAGGCAACACAATTGCGAACATCCAGGGATTCCTCCCACCGCAAAGGGGCCAGGACCAAAAGCTCTTGCTGCTCTTCAAGTAGCCAGGCAACCCCATTCACAGCCCCACCAACGCTGGTGCTGTCTCTTTCTAGAGCCTCCCAAAATAGAACACTATTTGCGTGGGCCTCCGAGTAGAGCCGGAGGCAGGCAACACAATTGAGAACATCCAGGGATTCCTCCCACCGCAAAGGGGCCAGGACCAAAAGCTCTTGCTGCTCTTCAAGTAGCCAGGCTGCCCCATTCACAGCCCCACCAACGCTGGTGCTGTCTCTTTCTACAGCCTCCCAAACTCCAATATTATCTGCCTGCGGAGCTGAGTACACCTGGAGCCCAGCTCAGCAATTGTGAATCTCCAGGGATTCCTCCCACCCCAAAGGGACCAGGACCAAAAGCTCTTGCTGCTCTTCAAGTAGCCAGGCAACCCCATTCACAGCCCTACAAACGCTGGCGCTGTCTCTTTCTGGTGCCTCCCAAAGCCCAATACTATCTGCGTGGGCCGCCGAGTAGAGCCGGAGGCAGGCAACGCAATTGCGAACGTCCAGGGATTCCTCCCACCGCAAAGGGGCCACGACCAAAAGCTCTTGCTGCTCTTCAAGTAGCGAGGCAACCCCATTCACAGCTTTACAAACGCTGGCGCTGTCTCTTTCTGGTGCCTCCCAAAGCCCAATACTATCTGCGTGGGCTGCTGAGGAGACCCGGCGGCAGGCTCAGCAATTGCGAACGTCCAGGGATTCCTCCCACCGCAAAGGGGCCAGGACCAAAAGCTCTTGCTGCTCTTCAAGTAGCCAAAAAACACCATTCACAGCCCCACCAACGCTGGTGCTGTCTCTTTCTACAGCCTCCCAAAATAGAACACTATTTGCGTGGGCCGTCGAGTAGAGCTGGAGTCAGGCAACACAATTGCGAACATCCAGGGATTCCTGACACCCCAAAGGCGCCAGGACCAAAAGCTCTTGCTGCTCTTCAAGTAGCGAGGCGAACCCCATTCATAGCCCCACGAACACTGGCACTGTCTCTTTCTAGTGTCTCCCAAAGCCGAATAATATGTGGCTGGGCCGCCGAGTACACTCGGAGGCAGGCTCAGCAATTGCGAACGTCCAGGGATTCCTGCCACCCCAAAGGCGCCAGGACCAAAAGCTCTTGCTGCTCTTCAACTAGCCAGGAAACCCCATTCACAGCCCTACAAACGCTGGCGCTGTCTCTTTCTGGTGCCTCCCAAAGCCCAATACTATCTGCGTGGGCCGCCGAGTAGAGCCGGAGGCAGGCAACACAATTGCGAACATCCAGGGATTCCTGCCACCCCAAAGGCGCCAGGACCAAAAGCTCTTGCTGCTCTTCAAGTAGCCACACAACCCCATTCACAGACCCACCAAGGCTGGTGCTGTCTCTTTCTACAGCCTCCCAAAGTAGAACACTGTTTGCGTGGGCCGCCGAGTAGAGCTGGAGGCAGGCTCAGAAATTGCGAATGTCCAGGGATTCCTGCCACCGCAAAGGCGCCAGGACCAAAAGCTCTTGCTGCTCTTCAAGTAGCCACACAACCCCATTCTCAGCCCCACCAACGCTGGCACTGTCTCTTTCTACAGCCTCCCAAACTCCAATATTATCTGCCTGCGGAGCTGAGTACACCCGGAGCCCAGCTCAGCAATTGTGAATCTCCAGGGTTTCCTCCCACCGCAAAGGGACCAGTACCAAAAGCTCTTGCTGCCCTTCAACTAGCCAGGCAACCCCATTCACAGCCCTACAAACGCTGGCGCTGTCTCTTTCTGGTGCCTCCCAAAAGGACACTCTTTGTGTGGGCCGCTGAGTACACCCGGAGGCACGCTCAGCAATTGCGAACATCCAGGGATTCCTGCCACACCAAAGGCGCCAGGACCAAAGGCTCTTGCTGCTCTTCAAGTAGCGAGGCGAACCCCATTCATAGCCCCACGAACACTGGCACTGTCTCTTTCTAGTGTCTCCCAAAGCCGAATAATATCTGCCTGGGCTGCCGAGTACACTCAGAGGCATGCTCAGCAATTGCGAACGTCCAGGGATTCCTGCCACCCCAAAGGCGCCAGGACCAAAAGCTCTTGCTGCTCTTCAAGTAGCCACACAACCCCATTCTCAGCCCCACCAACGCTGGTGCTGTCTCTTTCTACAGCCTCCCAAAATAGAACAATATTTGCGTGGGCCGCCGAGTAGAGCTGGAGTCAGGCAACACAATTGCGAACATCCAGGGATTCCTGACACCCCAAAGGCGCCAGGACCAAAAGCTCTTGCTGCTCTTCAAGCAGCGAGGCGAACCCCATTCACAGCCCCAAAAACACTGGCACTGTATCTTTCTAGTGTCTCCCAAAGCCGAATAATATGTGCCTGGGCTGCCGAGTACACTCGGAGGCAGGCTCAGCAATTGCGAATGTCCAGGGATTCCTCCCACCGCAAAGGGGCCAGGACCAAAAGCTCTTGCTGCTCTTCAAGTAGCCACACAACCCCATTCTCAGCCCCACCAACGCTGGTGCTGTCGATTTATAGAGCCTCCCAAAATAGAACAATGTTTGTGTGGGCCGCCGAGTAGAGCCTGAGGCAGGCAACACAATTGCGAACATCCAGGGATTCCTCCCACCGCAAAGGGGCCAGGACCAAAAGCTCTTGCTGCTCTTCAAGTAGCCACACAACCCCATTCACAGACCCACCAAGACTGGTGCTGTCTCTTTCTACAGCCTCCCAAAGTAGAACACTGTTTGCGTGGGCTGCTGAGGAGTCCGGAGGCAGGCAACAGAATTGCGAACATCCAGGGATTCCTGACACCCCAAAGGGGCCAGGACCAAAAGCTCTTGCTGCTCTTCAAGTAGCGAGGCGAACCCCATTCACAGCCCAAAAAACACTGGCAATGTATCTTTCTAGTGTCTCCCAAAGCCGAATAATATCTGCCTGGGCTGCCGAGTACACTCGGAGGCATGCTCAGCAATTGCGAACGTCCAGGGATTCCTCCCACCGCAAAGGGGCCAGGACCAAAAGCTCTTGCTGCTCTTCAAGTAGCCACACAACCCCATTCTCAGCCCCACCAACGCTGGTGCTGTCTCTTTCTACAGCCTCCCAAAATAGAACAATATTTGCGTGGGCCGCCGAGTAGAGCCGGAGGCAGGCAACACAATTGCGAACATCCAGGGATTCCTGACACCCCAAAGGCGCCAGGACCAAAAGCTCTTGCTGCTCTTCAAGTAGCGAGGCGAACCCCATTCATAGCCCCACGAACACTGGCACTGTCTCTTTCTAGTGTCTCCCAAAGCCGAATAATATCTGCCTGGGCTGCCGAGTACACTCAGAGGCATGCTCAGCAATTGCGAACGTCCAGGGATTCCTGCCACCCCAAAGGGACCAGGACCAAAAGCTCTTGCTGCTCTTCAAGTAGCCACACAACCCCATTCTCAGCCCCACCAAGGCTGGTGCTGTCTCTTTCTAGAGCCTCCCAAAATAGAACACTATTTGCGTGGGCCGCCGAGTAGAGCCGGAGGCAGGCAACACAATTGCGAACATCCAGGGATTCCTGCCACCCCAAAGGCGCCAGGACCAAAAGCTCTTGCTGCTCTTCAAGTAGCCAGGCAAACCCCATTCACAGCCCCAAAAACACTGGCACTGTCTCTTTCTAGAGCCTCCCAAAAGAGAACACTGTTTGTGTGGGCCGCTGAGGACACCCTGAGGAAGGCTCAGCAATTGCGAACGTCCAGGGATTCCTCCCACCGCAAAGGGGCCAGGACCAAAAGCTCTTGCTGCTCTTCAAGTAGCCACACAACCCCATTCTCAGCCCCGCCAACGCTGGTGCTGTCTCTTTCTACAGCCTCCCAAAAGAGAACACTATTTGCGTGGGCCGCCGAGCAGAGCCGGAGGCAGGCAACACAATTGCGAACATCCAGGGATTCCTGACACCCCAAAGGCGCCAGGACCAAAAGCTCTTGCTGCTCTTCAAGTAGCTAGGCGAACACCATTCATAGCCCGATAAACACTGGCACTGTCTCTTTCTAGTGTCTCCCAAAGCCGAATAATATCTGCCTGGGCTGCCGAGTACACTCGGAGGCAGGCTCAGCAATTGCGAACGTCCAGGGATTCCTCCCACCGCAAAGGGGCCAGGACCAAAAGCTCTTGCTGCTCTTCAAGTAGCCACACAACCCCATTCTCAGCCCCACCAACGCTGGTGCTGTCTCTTTCTACAGCCTCCCAAAATAGAACACTATTTGCGTGGGCTGCCGAGTAGAGCCGGAGGAAGGCAACACAATTGCGAACATCCAGGGATTCCTGACACCCCAAAGGGGCCAGGACCAAAAGCTCTTGCTGCTCTTCAAATAGCGAGGCGAACCCCATTCACAGCCCGAAAAACACTGGCACTGTATCTTTCTAGTGTCTCCCAAAGCCGAATAATATGTGCCTGGGCTGCCGAGTACACTCGGAGGCAGGCTCAGCAATTGCGAATGTCCAGGGATTCCTCCCACCGCAAAGGGGCCAGCACCAAAAGCTCTTGCTGCTCTTCAAGTAGCCACACAACCCCATTCTCAGCCCCACCAACTCTGGTGCTGTCTCTTTCTAGAGCCTCCCAAAATAGAACACTATTTGCGTGGGCCGCCGAGTAGAGCCGGAGGCAGGCAACACAATTGCGAACATCCAGGGATTCCTCCCACCGCAAAGGGGCCAGGACCAAAAGCTCTTGCTGCTCTTCAAGTAGCCAGGCTACCCCATTCACAGCCCCACCAACGCTGGTGCTGTCTCTTTCTACAGCCTCCCAAACTCCAATATTATCTGCCTGCGGAGCTGAGTACACCCGGAGTCCAGCTCAGTAATTGTGAATCGCCAGGGATTCCTCCCACCCCAAAGGGACCAGGACCAAAAGCTCTTGCTGCTCTTCAAGTAGCCAGGCAACCCCATTCACAGCCCTACAAACGCTGGCGCTGTCTCTTTCTGGTGCCTCCCAAAGCCCAATACTATCTGCGTGGGCTGCTGAGGAGACCCGGCGGCAGGCTCAGCAATTGCGAACGTCCAGGGATTCCTGACACCCCAAAGGCGCCAGGACCAAAAGCTCTTGCTGCTCTTCAAGTAGCCAGGCGAACCCAATCACAGCCCCAAAAACACTGGCACTGTCTCTTTCTAGAGCCTCCCAAAAGAGAACACTCTTTGTGTGGGCCGCTGAGGACACCCTGAGGAAGGCTCAGCAATTGCGAACGTCCAGGGATTCCTGCCACCCCAAAGGCGCCAGGACCAAAAGCTCTTGCTGCTCTTCAAGTAGCCACACAACCCCATTCTCAGCCCCACCAAGGCTGGTGCTGTCTCTTTCTACAGCCTCCCAAAATAGAACACTATTTGCGTGGGCCGCCGAATAGAGCCGGAGGCAGGCAACACAATTGCGAACATCCAGGGATTCCTGCCACCCCAAAGGCGCCAGGACCAAAAGCTCTTGCTGCTCTTCAAGTAGCCAGGCAAAGCCCATTCATAGCCCCACGAACACTGGCACTGTCTCTTTCTAGTGTCTCCCAAAGCCGAATAATATCTGCCTGGGCCGCCGAGTACACTCGGAGGCAGGCTCAGCAATTGCGAACATCCAGGGATTCCTGCCACCCCAAAGGGACCAGGACCAAAAGCTCTTGCTGCTCTTCAAGTAGCCACACAACCCCATTCACAGACCCACCAATGCTGGTGCTGTCTCTTTCTACAGCCTCCCAAAATAGAACACTGTTTGCGTGGGCCGCCGAGCAGAGCCGGAGGCAGGCAACACAATTGCGAACATCCAGGGATTCCTGACACCCCAAAGGCGCCAGGACCAAAAGCTCTTGCTGCTCTTCAAGTAGCGAGGCGAACCCCATTCATAGCCCCACGAACACTGGCACTGTCTCTTTCTAGTGTCTCCCAAAGCCGAATAATATCTGCCTGGGCTGCCGAGTACACTCGGAGGCAGGCTCAGCAATTGCGAACGTCCAGGGATTCCTGCCACCCCAAAGGCGCCAGGACCAAAAGCTCTTGCTGCTCTTCAAGTAGCCACACAACCCCATTCTCAGCCCCACCAACGCTGGTGCTGTCTCTTTCTACAGCCTCCCAAAATAGAACACTATTTGCGTGGGCCGCCGAGTAGAGCCGGAGGCAGGCAACACAATTGCGAACATCCAGGGATTCCTGCCACCCCAAAGGCACCAGGACCAAAAGCTCTTGCTGCTCTTCAAGTAGCCAGGACACCCCATTCACAGCCCCACCAATGCTGGTGCTGTCTCTTTCTAGAGCCTCCCAAACTCCAATATTATCTGCCTGCGGAGCTGAGTACACCCGGAGCCCAGCTCAGCAATTGTGAATCTCCAGGTATTCCTCCCACCCCAAAGGGACCAGGACCAAAAGCTCTTGCTGCTCTTCAAGTAGCCAGGCAACCCCATTCACAGACCTACAAACGCTGGCGCTGTCTCTTTCTGGTGCCTCCCAAAGCCCAATAATATCTGCATGGGCTGCTGAGGAGACCCGGAGTCAGGCTCAGCAATTGCGAACGTCCAGGGATTCCTCCCACCGCAAAGGGGCCAGGACCAAAAGCTCTTGCTGCTCTTCAAGTAGCCAGGCAAACCCCATTCACAGCCCCAAAAACACTGGCACTGTCTCTTTCTAGAGCCTCCCAAAAGAGAACACTGTTTGTGTGGGCCGCTGAGGACACCCTGAGGAAGGCTCAGCAATTGCGAACGTCCAGGGATTCCTGCCACCCCAAAGGCGCCAGGACCAAAAGCTCTTGCTGCTCTTCAAGTAGCCACACAACCCCATTCTCAGCCCCACCAACGCTGGTGCTGTCTCTTTCTACAGCCTCCCAAAAGAGAACACTATTTGCGTGCGCCGCCGAGTAGAGCCGGAGGCAGGCAACGCAATTGCGAACATCCAGGGATTCCTGCCACCCCAAAGGGGCCAGGACCAAAAGCTCTTGCTGCTCTTCAAGTAGCCAGGCTACCCCATTCACAGCCCCACCAACGCTGGTGCTGTCTCTTTCTACAGCCTCCCAAACTCCAATATTATCTGCCTGCGGAGCTGAGTACACCCGGAGCCCAGCTCAGCAATTGTGAATCTCCAGGGATTCCTCCCACCCCAAAGGGACCAGGACCAAAAGCTCTTGCTGCTCTTCAACTAGCCAGGAAACCCCATTCACAGCCCTACAAACGCTGGCGCTGTCTCTTTCTAGAGCCTCCCAAAGCCCAATACTATCTGCGTGGGCTGCTGAGGAGACCCGGCGGCAGGCTCAGCAATTGCGAACGTCCAGGGATTCCTCCCACCGCAAAGGGGCCAGGACCAAAAGCTCTTGCTGCTCTTCAAGTAGCCAGTACACCCCATTCACAGACCCACCAAGGCTGGTGCTGTCTCTTTCTACAGCCTCCCAAAATAGAACACTGTTTGCGTGGGCTGCTGAGGAGACCCGGAGGCAGGCTCAGCAATTGCGAACGTCCAGGGATTCCTCCCACCGCAAAGGGGCCAGGACCAAAAGCTCTTGCTGCTCTTCAAGTAGCCAGGCAAACCCCATTCACAGCCCCAAAAACACTGGCACTGTCTCTTTCTAGAGCCTCCCAAAAGAGAACACTGTTTGTGTGGGCCGCTGAGGACACCCTGAGGAAGGCTCAGCAATTGCGAACGTCCAGGGATTCCTGCCACCCCAAAGGCGCCAGGACCAAAAGCTCTTGCTGCTCTTCAATTAGCCACACAACCCCATTCTCAGCCCCGCCAACGCTGGTGCTGTCTCTTTCTACAGCCTCCCAAAATAGACACTATTTGCGTGGGCCGCCGAGCAGAGCCGGAGGCAGGCAACACAATTGCGAACATCCAGGGATTCCTGCCACCCCAAAGGCGCCAGGACCAAAAGCTCTTGCTGCTCTTCAAGTAGCGAGGCGAACCCCATTCATAGCCCCACGAACACTGGCACTGTCTCTTTCTAGTGTCTCCCAAAGCCGAATAATATCTGCCTGGGCTGCCGAGTACACTCGGAGGCATGCTCAGCAATTGCGAACGTCCAGGGATTCCTCCCACCGCAAAGGGGCCAGGACCAAAAGCTCTTGCTGCTCTTCAAGTAGCCACACAACCCCATTCTCAGCCCCACCAACGCTGGTGCTGTCTCTTTCTACAGCCTCCCAAAATAGAACACTATTTGCGTGGGCTGCCGAGTAGAGCCGGAGGCAGGCAACACAATTGCGAACATCCAGGGATTCCTGACACCCCAAAGGGGCCAGGACCAAAAGCTCTTGCTGCTCTTCAAGTAGCGAGGCGAACCCCATTCACAGCCCGAAAAACACTGGCACTGTATCTTTCTAGTGTCTCCCAAAGCCGAATAATATGTGCCTGGGCTGCCGAGTACACTCGGAGGCAGGCTCAGCAATTGCGAATGTCCAGGGATTCCTGCCACCGCAAAGGGGCCAGGACCAAAAGCTCTTGCTGCTCTTCAAGTAGCCACACAACCCCATTCTCAGCCCCACCAACGCTGGTGCTGTCTCTTTCTAGAGCCTCCCAAAATAGAACACTATTTGCGTGGGCCGCCGAGTAGAGCCGGAGGCAGGCAACACAATTGCGAACATCCAGGGATTCCTCCCACCGCAAAGGGGCCAGGACCAAAAGCTCTTGCTGCTCTTCAAGTAGCCAGGCTACCCCATTCACAGCCCCACCAACGCTGGTGCTGTCTCTTTCTACAGCCTCCCAAACTCCAATATTATCTGCCTGCGGAGCTGAGTACACCCAGAGTCCAGCTCAGTAATTGTGAATCGCCAGGGATTCCTCCCACCCCAAAGGGACCAGGACCAAAAGCTCTTGCTGCTCTTCAAGTAGCCAGGCAAACCCATTCACAGCCCTACAAACGCTGGCGCTGTCTCTTTCTGGTGCCTCCCAAAGCCCAATACTATCTGCGTGGGCTGCTGAGGAGACCCGGCGGCAGGCTCAGCAATTGCGAACGTCCAGGGATTCCTCCCACCGCAAAGGGGCCACGACCAAAAGCTCTTGCTGCTCTTCAAGTAGCCAGGCAAACCCCATTCACAGCCCCAAAAACACTGGCACTGTCTCTTTCTAGAGCCTCCCAAAAGAGAACACTCTTTGTGTGGGCCGCTGAGGACACCCTGAGGAAGGCTCAGCAATTGCGAACGTCCAGGGATTCCTGCCACCCCAAAGGCACCAGGACCAAAAGCTCTTGCTGCTCTTCAAGTAGCCACACAACCCCATTCTCAGCCCCACCAACGATGGTGCTGTCTCTTTCTACAGCCTCCCAAAATAGAACACTATTTGCGTGGGCCGCCGAGCAGAGCCGGAGGCAGGCAACACAATTGCGAACATCCAGGGATTCCTGCCACCCCAAAGGCGCCAGGACCAAAAGCTCTTGCTGCTCTTCAAGTAGCGAGGCGAACCCCATTCATAGCCCCACGAACACTGGCACTGTCTCTTTCTAGTGTCTCCCAAAGCCGAATAATATCTGCCTGGGCTGCCGAGTACACTCGGAGGCATGCTCAGCAATTGCGAACGTCCAGGGATTCCTCCCACCGCAAAGGGGCCAGGACCAAAAGCTCTTCCTGCTCTTCAAGTAGCCACACAACCCCATTCTCAGCCCCACCAACGCTGGTGCTGTCTCTTTCTAGAGCCTCCCAAAATAGAACACTATTTGCGTGGGCTGCCGAGTAGAGCCGGAGGCAGGCAACACAATTGCGAACATCGAGGGATTCCTGACACCGCAAAGGGGCCAGGACCAAAAGCTCTTGCTGCTCTTCAAGTAGCCAGGCAACCCCATTCATAGCCCCACCAACGCTGGTGCTGTCTCTTTCTACAGCCTCCCAAACTCCAATATTATCTGCCTGCGGAGCTGAGTACACCCGGAGCCCAGCTCAGCAATTGTGAATCTCCAGGGATTCCTCCCACCCCAAAGGGACCAGGACCAAAAGCTCTTGCTGCTCTTCAAGTAGCCAGGCAACCCCATTCACAGCCCTACAAACGCTGGCGCTGTCTCTTTCTGGTGCCTCCCAAAGCCCAATACTATCTGCGTGGGCTGCTGAGGAGACCCGGCGGCAGGCTCAGCAATTGCGAACGTCCAGGGATTCCTCCCACCGCAAAGGGGCCACGACCAAAAGCTCTTGCTGCTCTTCAAGTAGCCAGGCTACCCCATTCACAGCCCTACAAACGCTGGCGCTGTCTCTTTCTGGTGCCTCCCAAAGCCCAATACTATCTGCGTGGGCTGCTGAGGAGACCCGGAGGCAGGCTCAGCAATTGCGAACGTCCAGGGATTCCTGCCACCCCAAAGGCGCCAGGAGCAAAAGCTCTTGCTGCTCTTCAAGTAGCCACACAACCCCATTCTCAGCCCCACCAACGATGGTGCTGTCTCTTTCTACAGCCTCCCAAAATTGAACACTATTTGCGTGGGCCGCCGAGTAGAGCTGGATTCAGGCAACACAATTGCGAACATCCAGGGATTCCTGACACCCCAAAGGCGCCAGGACCAAAAGCTCTTGCTGCTCTTCAAGTAGCGAGGCGAACCCCATTCATAGCCCCACGAACACTGGCACTGTCTCTTTCTAGTGTCTCCCAAAGCCGAATAATATGTGCCTGGGCCGCCGAGTACACTCGGAGGCAGGCTCAGCAATTGCGAACATCCAGGGATTCCTGCCACCCCAAAGGGACCAGGACCAAAAGCTCTTGCTGCTCTTCAAGTAGCCACACAACCCCATTCACAGACCCACCAACGCTGGTGCTGTCTCTTTCTACAGCCTCCCAATATAGAACACTGTTTGCGTGGGCTGCTGAGGAGACCCGGAGGCAGGCTCAGCAATTGCGAACGTCCAGGGATTCCTCCCACCGCAAAGGGGCCAGGACCAAAAGCTCTTGCTGCTCTTCAAGTAGCCAGGCAAACCCCATTCACAGCCCCAAAAACACTGGCACTGTCTCTTTCTAGAGCCTCCCAAAAGAGAACACTGTTTGTGTGGGCCGCTGAGGACACCCTGAGGAAGGCTCAGCAATTGCGAACGTCCAGGGATTCCTGCCACCCCAAAGGCGCCAGGACCAAAAGCTCTTGCTGCTCTTCAAGTAGCCACACAACCCCATTCTCAGCCCCACCAACGCTGGTGCTGTCTCTTTCTACAGCCTCCCAAAAGAGAACACTATTTGCGTGCGCCGCCGAGTAGAGCCGGAGGCAGGCAACGCAATTGCGAACATCCAGGGATTCCTGCCACCCCAAAGGGGCCAGGACCAAAAGCTCTTGCTGCTCTTCAAGTAGCCAGGCTACCCCATTCACAACCCCACCAACGCTGGTGCTGTCTCTTTCTGGTGCCTCCCAAAGCCCAATACTATCTGCGTGGGCTGCTGAGGAGACCCGGAGGCAGGCTCAGCAATTGCGAATGTCCAGGGATTCCTGACACCCCAGAGGCGCCAGGACCAAAAGCTCTTGCTGCTCTTCAAGTAGCCAGTACACCCCATTCACAGACCCACCAAGGCTGGTGCTGTCTCTTTCTACAGCCTCCCAAAATAGAACACTGTTTGCGTGGGCTGCTGAGGAGACCCGGAGGCAGGCTCAGCAATTGCGAACGTCCAGGGATTCCTCCCACCGCAAAGGGGCCAGGACCAAAAGCTCTTGCTGCTCTTCAAGTAGCCAGGCAAACCCCATTCACAGCCCCAAAAACACTGGCACTGTCTCTTTCTAGAGCCTCCCAAAAGAGAACACTCTCTGTGTGGGCCGCTGAGGAGACCCGGAGGCACGCTCAGCAATTGCGAACGTCCAGGGATTCCTCCCATCGCAAAGGGGCCAGGACCAAAAGCTCTTGCTGCTCTTCAAGTAGCCACACAACCCCATTCTCAGCCCCACCAACGCTGGTGCTGTCGATTTATAGAGCCTCCCAAAATAGAACACTGTTTGTGTGGGCCGCCGAGTAGAGCCTGAGGCAGGCAACACAATTGCGAACATCCAGGGATTCCTGCCACCCCAAAGGCGCCAGGACCAAAAGCTCTTGCTGCTCTTCAAGTAGCCACACAACCCCATTCACAGACCCACCAAGGCTGGTGCTGTCTCTTTCTACAGCCTCCCAAAGTAGAACACTGTTTGCGTGGGCTGCTGAGGAGTCCCGGAGGCAGGCTCAGCAATTGCGAACGTCCAGGGATTCCTCCCACCGCAAAGGGGCCAGGACCAAAAGCTCTTGCTGCTCTTCAAATAGCCACACAACCTCATTCACAGACCCACCAACGCTGGTGCTGTCTCTTTCTACAGCCTCCCAAAATAGAACACTGTTTGTGTGGGCCGCCGAGTAGAGCCGGAGGCAGGCAACACAATTGCGAACATCCAGGGATTCCTGACACCCCAAAGGCGCCAGGACCAAAAGCTCTTGCTGCTCTTCAAGTAGCCAGGACACCCCATTCACAGACCCACCAAGGCTGGTGCTGTCTCTTTCTACAGCCTCCCAAAGCCGAATAATATCTGCCTGGGCCGCCGAGTACACTCGGAGGCAGGCTCAGCAATTGTGAATCTCCAGGGATTCCTCCCACCCCAAAGGGACCAGGACCAAAAGCTCTTGCTGCTCTTCAAGTAGCCAGGCAAACCCCATTCACAGCCCCACCAACGCTGGTGCTGTCTCTTTCTAGAGCCTCCCAAAAGAGAACACTGTTTGTGTGGGCCGCTGAGGACACCCTGAGGAAGGCTCAGCAATTGCGAACGTCCAGGGATTCCTGCCACCCCAAAGGCGCCAGGACTAAAAGCTCTTGCTGCTCTTCAAGTAGCCACACAACCCCATTCTCAGCCCCACCAACGCTGGTGCTGTCTCTTTCTACAGCCTCCCAAAACAGAACACTATTTGCGTGGGCCGCCGAGTAGAGCCGGAGGCAGGCAACACAATTGCGAACATCCAGGGATTCCTCCCACCGCAAAGGGACCAGGACCAAAAGCTCTTGCTGCTCTTCAAGTAGCCAGGCTACCCCATTCTCAGCCCCACCAACGCTGGTGCTGTCTCTTTCTAGAGCCTCCCAAAGCCCAATACTATCTGCGTGGGCTGCTGAGGAGACCCGGAGGCAGGCTCAGCAATTGCGAACGTCCAGGGATTCCTCCCACCCCAAAGGGACCAGGACCAAAAGCTCTTGCTGCTCTCCAAGTAGCCAGGCAAACCCCATTCACAGCCCCAAAAACACTGGCACTGTCTCTTTCTAGAGCCTCCCAAAGGAGAACACTGTTTGTGTGGGCCGCTGAGGACACCCTGAGGAAGGCTCAGCAATTGCGAACGTCCAGGGATTCCTGCCACCCCAAAGGCGCCAGGACCAAAAGCTCTTGCTGCTCTTCAAGTAGCCACACAACCCCATTCACAGACCCACCAACGCTGGTGCTGTCTCTTTCTACAGCCTCCCAAAATAGAACACTGTTTACGTGGGCTGCTGAGGAGTCCCGGAGGCAGGCTCAGCAATTGCGAACGTCCAGGGATTCCTGCCACACCAAAGGCGCTAGGACCAAAAGCTCTTGCTGCTCTTCAAGTAGCCAGGACACCCCATTCACAGCCCCACCAACGCTGGTGCTGTCTCTTTCTACAGCCTCCCAATATAGAACACTGTTTGCTTGGGCTGCTGAGGAGACCCGGAGGCAGGCTCAGCAATTGCGAACGTCCAGGGATTCCTCCCACCGCAAAGGGGCCAGGACCAAAAGCTCTTGCTGCTCTTCAAGTAGCCAGGCAAACCCCATTCACAGCCCCACCAACGCTGGTGCTGTCTCTTTCTAGAGCCTCCCAAAAGAGAACACTGTTTGTGTGGGCCGCTGAGGACACCCTGAGGAAGGCTCAGCAATTGCGAACGTCCAGGGATTCCTGCCACCCCAAAGGCGCCAGGACCAAAAGCTCTTGCTGCTCTTCAATTAGCCACACAACCCCATTCTCAGCCCCACCAACGCTGGTGCTGTCTATTTCTACAGCCTCCCAAAAGAGAACACTATTTGCGTGCGCCGCCGAGTAGAGCCGGAGGCAGGCAACGCAATTGCGAACATCCAGGGATTCCTGCCACCCCAAAGGGGCCAGGACCAAAAGCTCTTGCTGCTCTTCAAGTAGCCAGGCTACCCCATTCACAACCCCACCAACGCTGGTGCTGTCTCTTTCTGGTGCCTCCCAAAGCCCAATACTATCTGCGTGGGCTGCTGAGGAGACCCGGAGGCAGGCTCAGCAATTGCGAATGTCCAGGGATTCCTGACACCCCAGAGGCGCCAGGACCAAAAGCTCTTGCTGCTCTTCAAGTAGCCAGTACACCCCATTCACAGACCCACCAAGGCTGGTGCTGTCTCTTTCTACAGCCTCCCAAAATAGAACACTGTTTGCGTGGGCTGCTGAGGAGACCCGGAGGCAGGCTCAGCAATTGCGAACGTCCAGGGATTCCTCCCACCGCAAAGGGGCCAGGACCAAAAGCTCTTGCTGCTCTTCAAGTAGCCAGGCAAACCCCATTCACAGCCCCAAAAACACTGGCACTGTCTCTTTCTAGAGCCTCCCAAAAGAGAACACTCTCTGTGTGGGCCGCTGAGGAGACCCGGAGGCACGCTCAGCAATTGCGAACGTCCAGGGATTCCTCCCATCGCAAAGGGGCCAGGACCAAAAGCTCTTGCTGCTCTTCAAGTAGCCACACAACCCCATTCTCAGCCCCACCAACGCTGGTGCTGTCGATTTATAGAGCCTCCCAAAATAGAACACTGTTTGTGTGGGCCGCCGAGTAGAGCCTGAGGCAGGCAACACAATTGCGAACATCCAGGGATTCCTGCCACCCCAAAGGCGCCAGGACCAAAAGCTCTTGCTGCTCTTCAAGTAGCCACACAACCCCATTCACAGACCCACCAAGGCTGGTGCTGTCTCTTTCTACAGCCTCCCAAAGTAGAACACTGTTTGCGTGGGCTGCTGAGGAGTCCCGGAGGCAGGCTCAGCAATTGCGAACGTCCAGGGATTCCTGCCACCCCAAAGGCGCCAGGACCAAAAGCTCTTGCTGCTCTTCAAATAGCCACACAACCTCATTCACAGACCCACCAACGCTGGTGCTGTCTCTTTCTACAGCCTCCCAAAATAGAACACAGTTTGTGTGGGCCGCCGAGTAGAGCCGGAGGCAGGCAACACAATTGCGAACATCCAGGGATTCCTGACACCCCAAAGGCGCCAGGACCAAAAGCTCTTGCTGCTCTTCAAGTAGCCAGGACACCCCATTCACAGACCCACCAAGGCTGGTGCTGTCTCTTTCTACAGCCTCCCAAAGCCGAATAATATCTGCCTGGGCCGCCGAGTACACTCGGAGGCAGGCTCAGCAATTGTGAATCTCCAGGGATTCCTCCCACCCCAAAGGGACCAGGACCAAAAGCTCTTGCTGCTCTTCAAGTAGCCAGGCAAACCCCATTCACAGCCCCACCAACGCTGGTGCTGTCTCTTTCTAGAGCCTCCCAAAAGAGAACACTGTTTGTGTGGGCCGCTGAGGACACCCTGAGGAAGGCTCAGCAATTGCGAACGTCCAGGGATTCCTGCCACCCCAAAGGCGCCAGGACTAAAAGCTCTTGCTGCTCTTCAAGTAGCCACACAACCCCATTCTCAGCCCCACCAACGCTGGTGCTGTCTCTTTCTACAGCCTCCCAAAACAGAACACTATTTGCGTGGGCCGCCGAGTAGAGCCGGAGGCAGGCAACACAATTGCGAACATCCAGGGATTCCTCCCACCGCAAAGGGACCAGGACCAAAAGCTCTTGCTGCTCTTCAAGTAGCCAGGCTACCCCATGCACAGCCCCACCAACGCTGGTGCTGTCTCTTTCTAGAGCCTCCCAAAGCCCAATACTATCTGCGTGGGCTGCTGAGGAGACCCGGAGGCAGGCTCAGCAATTGCGAACGTCCAGGGATTCCTCCCACCCCAAAGGGACCAGGACCAAAAGCTCTTGCTGCTCTCCAAGTAGCCAGGCAAACCCCATTCACAGCCCCAAAAACACTGGCACTGTCTCTTTCTAGAGCCTCCCAAAGGAGAACACTGTTTGTGTGGGCCGCTGAGGACACCCTGAGGAAGGCTCAGCAATTGCGAACGTCCAGGGATTCCTGCCACCCCAAAGGCGCCAGGACCAAAAGCTCTTGCTGCTCTTCAAGTAGCCACACAACCCCATTCACAGACCCACCAACGCTGGTGCTGTCTCTTTCTACAGCCTCCCAAAATAGAACACTGTTTACGTGGGCTGCTGAGGAGTCCCGGAGGCAGGCTCAGCAATTGCGAACGTCCAGGGATTCCTGCCACACCAAAGGCGCTAGGACCAAAAGCTCTTGCTGCTCTTCAAGTAGCCAGGACACCCCATTCACAGCCCCACCAACGCTGGTGCTGTCTCTTTCTACAGCCTCCCAATATAGAACACTGTTTGCTTGGGCTGCTGAGGAGACCCGGAGGCAGGCTCAGCAATTGCGAACGTCCAGGGATTCCTCCCACCGCAAAGGGGCCAGGACCAAAAGCTCTTGCTGCTCTTCAAGTAGACAGGCAAACCCCATTCACAGCCCCAAAAACACTGGCACTGTCTCTTTCTGGTGCCTCCCAAAGCCCAATACTATCTGCGTGGGCTGCTGAGGAGACCCGGAGGCAGGCTCAGCAATTGCGAACGTCCAGGGATTCCTGCCACCCCAAAGGCGCCAGGACCAAAAGCTCTTGCTGCTCTTCAATTAGCCACACAACCCCATTCTCAGCCCCACCAACGCTGGTGCTGTCTCTTTCTACAGGCTCCCAAAAGAGAACACTATTTGCGTGGGCCGCCGAGTAGAGCCGGAGGCAGGCAACACAATTGCGAACATCCAGGGATTCCTGCCACCCCAAAGGCGCCAGGACCAAAAGCTCTTGCTGCTCTTCAAGTAGCGAGGCGAACCCCATTCATAGCCCCACGAACACTGGCACTGTCTCTTTCTAGTGTCTCCCAAAGCCGAATAATATCTGCCTGGGCTGCCGAGTACACTCGGAGGCATGCTCAGCAATTGCGAACGTCCAGGGATTCCTCCCACCGCAAAGGGGCCAGGACCAAAAGCTCTTGCTGCTCTTCAAGTAGCCACACAACCCCATTCTCAGCCCCACCAACGCTGGTGCTGTCTCTTTCTAGAGCCTCCCAAAATAGAACACTATTTGCGTGGGCTGCCGAGTAGAGCCGGAGGCAGGCAACACAATTGCGAACATCCAGGGATTCCTGCCACCCCAAAGGGGCCAGGACCAAAAGCTCTTGCTGCTCTTCAAGTAGCCAGGCAACCCCATTCATAGCCCCACCAACGCTGGTGCTGTCTCTTTCTAGAGCCTCCCAAACTCCAATATTATCTGCCTGCGGAGCTGAGTACACCCGGAGCCCAGCTCAGCAATTGTGAATCTCCAGGGATTCCTCCCACCCCAAAGGGACCAGGACCAAAAGCTCTTGCTGCTCTTCAAGTAGCCAGGCAACCCCATTCACAGCCCTACAAACGCTGGCGCTGTCTCTTTCTGGTGCCTCCCAAAGCCCAATACTATCTGCGTGGGCTGCTGAGGAGACCCGGCGGCAGGCTCAGCAATTGCGAACGTCCAGGGATTCCTCCCACCGCAAATGTGCCACGACCAAAAGCTCTTGCTGCTCTTCAAGTAGCGAGGCAACCCCATTCACAGCCCTACAAACGCTGGCGCTGTCTCTTTCTGGTGCCTCCCAAAGCCCAATACTATCTGCGTGGGCTGCTGAGGAGACCCGGAGGCAGGCTCAGCAATTGCGAACGTCCAGGGATTCCTGCCACCCCAAAGGCGCCAGGAGCAAAAGCTCTTGCTGCTCTTCAAGTAGCCACACAACCCCATTCTCAGCCCCACCAACGATGGTGCTGTCTCTTTCTACAGCCTCCCAAAATGGAACACTATTTGCGTGGGCCGCCGAGTAGAGCTGGAGTCAGGCAACACAATTGCGAACATCCAGGGATTCCTGACACCCCAAAGGCGCCAGGACCAAAAGCTCTTGCTGCTCTTCAAGTAGCGAGGCGAACCCCATTCATAGCCCCACGAACACTGGCACTGTCTCTTTCTAGTGTCTCCCAAAGCCGAATAATATGTGCCTGGGCCGCCGAGTACACTCGGAGGCAGGCTCAGCAATTGCGAACATCCAGGGATTCCTGCCACCCCAAAGGGACCAGGACCAAAAGCTCTTGCTGCTCTTCAAGTAGCCACACAACCCCATTCACAGCCCCACCAACGCTGGTGCTGTCTCTTTCTAGAGCCTCCCAAAAGAGAACACTGTTTGTGTGGGCCGCTGAGGACACCCTGAGGAAGGCTCAGCAATTGCGAACGTCCAGGGATTCCTCCCACCGCAAAGGGGCCAGGACCAAAAGCTCTTGCTGCTCTTCAAGTAGCCAGGACACCCCATTCACAGCCCCACCAACGCTGGTGCTGTCTCTTTCTACAGCCTCCCAATATAGAACACTGTTTGCGTGGGCTGCTGAGGAGACCCGGAGGCAGGCTCAGCAATTGCGAACGTCCAGGGATTCCTCCCACCGCAAAGGGGCCAGGACCAAAAGCTCTTGCTGCTCTTCAAGTAGCCAGGCAAACCCCATTCACAGCCCCAAAAACACTGGCACTGTCTCTTTCTAGAGCCTCCCAAAAGAGAACACTGTTTGTGTGGGCCGCTGAGGACACCCTGAGGAAGGCTCAGCAATTGCGAACGTCCAGGGATTCCTGCCACCCCAAAGGCGCCAGGACCAAAAGCTCTTGCTGCTCTTCAATTAGCCACACAACCCCATTCTCAGCCCCACCAACGCTGGTGCTGTCTCTTTCTACAGCCTCCCAAAAGAGAACACTATTTGCGTGGGCCGCCGAGTAGAGCCGGAGGCAGGCAACGCAATTGCGAACGTCCAGGGATTCCTCCCACCGCAAAGGGGCCACGACCAAAAGCTCTTGCTGCTCTTCAAGTAGCCAGGCTACCCCATTCACAGCCCCACCAACGCTGGTGCTGTCTCTTTCTGGTGCCTCCCAAAGCCCAATACTATCTGCGTGGGCTGCTGAGGAGACCCGGAGGCAGGCTCAGCAATTGCGAACGTCCAGGGATTCCTCCCACCGCAAAGGGGCCAGGACCAAAAGCTCTTGCTGCTCTTCAAGTAGCTAGTACACCCCATTCACAGACCCACCAAGGCTGGTGCTGTCTCTTTCTACAGCCTCCCAAAATAGAACACTGTTTGCGTGGGCTGCTGAGGAGACCCGGAGGCAGGCTCAGCAATTGCGAACGTCCAGGGATTCCTCCCACCGCAAAGGGGCCAGGACCAAAAGCTCTTGCTGCTCTTCAAGTAGCCAGGCAAACCCCATTCACAGCCCCAAAAACACTGGCACTGTCTCTTTCTAGAGCCTCCCAAAAGAGAACACTCTCTGTGTGGGCCGCTGAGGAGACCCGGAGGCACGCTCAGCAATTGCGAACGTCCAGGGATTCCTCCCATCGCAAAGGGGCCAGGACCAAAAGCTCTTGCTGCTCTTCAAGTAGCCACACAACCCCATTCTCAGCCCCACCAACGCTGGTGCTGTCGATTTATAGAGCCTCCCAAAATAGAACACTGTTTGTGTGGGCCGCCGAGTAGAGCCTGAGGCAGACAACACAATTGCGAACATCCAGGGATTCCTGCCACCCCAAAGGCGCCAGGACCAAAAGCTCTTGCTGCTCTTCAAGTAGCCACACAACCCCATTCTCAGCCCCACCAACGCTGGTGCTGTCTCTTTCTACAGCCTCCCAAAATAGAACACTGTTTGCGTGGGCTGCTGAGGAGTCCCGGAGGCAGGCTCAGCAATTGCGAACGTCCAGGGATTCCTCCCACCGCAAAGGGGCCAGGACCAAAAGCTCTTGCTGCTCTTCAAGTAGCCAGGACACCCCATTCACAGCCCCACCAACGCTGGTGCTGTCTCTTTCTACAGCCTCCCAATATAGAACACTGTTTGCGTGGGCTGCTGAGGAGACCCGGAGGCAGGCTCAGCAAT
Organism: Platalea minor; assembly: GCA_037975005.1. Lineage (NCBI taxonomy): Eukaryota > Metazoa > Chordata > Aves > Pelecaniformes > Threskiornithidae > Platalea > Platalea minor. The sequence continues at coordinate 38,876 of JBBPFK010000124.1, forward strand.
TGCGAACGTCCAGGGATTCCTCCCACCGCAAAGGGGCCAGGACCAAAAGCTCTTGCTGCTCTCCAAGTAGCCAGGCAAACCCCATTCACAGCCCCACCAACGCTGGTGCTGTCTCTTTCTAGAGCCTCCCAAAAGAGAACACTGTTTGTGTGGGCCGCTGAGGACACCCTGAGGAAGGCTCAGCAATTGCGAACGTCCAGGGATTCCTCCCACCGCAAAGGGGCCTGGACCAAAAGCTCTTGCTGCTCTTCAAGTAGCCAGGACACCCCATTCACAGCCCCACCAACGCTGGTGCTGTCTCTTTCTACAGCCTCCCAATATAGAACACTGTTTGCGTGGGCTGCTGAGGAGACCCGGAGGCAGGCTCAGCAATTGCGAACATCCAGGGATTCCTGCCACCCCAAAGGGACCAGGACCAAAAGCTCTTGCTGCTCTTCAAGTAGCCACACAACCCCATTCACAGCCCCACCAACGCTGGTGCTGTCTCTTTCTAGAGCCTCCCAAAAGAGAACACTGTGTGGGCCGCTGAGGACACCCTGAGGAAGGCTCAGCAATTGCGAACGTCCAGGGATTCCTCCCACCGCAAAGGGGCCAGGACCAAAAGCTCTTGCTGCTCTTCAAGTAGCCAGGACACCCCATTCACAGCCCCACCAACGCTGGTGCTGTCTCTTTCTACAGCCTCCCAATATAGAACACTGTTTGCGTGGGCTGCTGAGGAGACCCGGAGGCAGGCTCAGCAATTGCGAACGTCCAGGGATTCCTCCCACCGCAAAGGGGCCAGGACCAAAAGCTCTTGCTGCTCTTCAAGTAGCCAGGCAAACCCCATTCACAGCCCCAAAAACACTGGCACTGTCTCTTTCTAGAGCCTCCCAAAAGAGAACACTGTTTGTGTGGGCCGCTGAGGACACCCTGAGGAAGGCTCAGCAATTGCGAACGTCCAGGGATTCCTGCCACCCCAAAGGCGCCAGGACCAAAAGCTCTTGCTGCTCTTCAATTAGCCACACAACCCCATTCTCAGCCCCACCAACGCTGGTGCTGTCTCTTTCTACAGCCTCCCAAAAGAGAACACTATTTGCGTGGGCCGCCGAGTAGAGCCGGAGGCAGGCAACGCAATTGCGAACGTCCAGGGATTCCTCCCACCGCAAAGGGGCCACGACCAAAAGCTCTTGCTGCTCTTCAAGTAGCCAGGCTACCCCATTCACAGCCCCACCAACGCTGGTGCTGTCTCTTTCTGGTGCCTCCCAAAGCCCAATACTATCTGCGTGGGCTGCTGAGGAGACCCGGAGGCAGGCTCAGCAATTGCGAACGTCCAGGGATTCCTCCCACCGCAAAGGGGCCAGGACCAAAAGCTCTTGCTGCTCTTCAAGTAGCCAGTACACCCCATTCACAGACCCACCAACGCTGGTGCTGTCTCTTTCTACAGCCTCCCAAAATAGAACACTGTTTGCGTGGGCTGCTGAGGAGACCCGGAGGCAGGCTCAGCAATTGCGAACGTCCAGGGATTCCTCCCACCGCAAAGGGGCCAGGACCAAAAGCTCTTGCTGCTCTTCAAGTAGCCAGGCAAACCCCATTCACAGCCCCAAAAACACTGGCACTGTCTCTTTCTAGAGCCTCCCAAAAGAGAACACTCTCTGTGTGGGCCGCTGAGGAGACCCGGAGGCACGCTCAGCAATTGCGAACGTCCAGGGATTCCTCCCATCGCAAAGGGGCCAGGACCAAAAGCTCTTGCTGCTCTTCAAGTAGCCACACAACCCCATTCTCAGCCCCACCAACGCTGGTGCTGTCGATTTATAGAGCCTCCCAAAATAGAACACTGTTTGTGTGGGCCGCCGAGTAGAGCCTGAGGCAGGCAACACAATTGCGAACATCCAGGGATTCCTGCCACCCCAAAGGCGCCAGGACCAAAAGCTCTTGCTGCTCTTCAAGTAGCCACACAACCCCATTCTCAGCCCCACCAACGCTGGTGCTGTCTCTTTCTACAGCCTCCCAAACTAGAACACTATTTGCGTGGGCCGCCGAGTAGAGCCGGAGTCAGGCAACACAATTGCGAACATCCAGGGATTCCTCCCACCGCAAAGGGGCCAGGACCAAAAGCTCTTGCTGCTCTTCAAGTAGCCAGGCTACCCCATGCACAGCCCCACCAACGCTGGTGCTGTCTCTTTTTGTTGCCTCCCAAAGCCCAATACTATCTGCGTGGGCTGCTGAGGAGACCCGGAGGCAGGCTCAGCAATTGCGAACGTCCAGGGATTCCTCCCACTGCAAAGGGGCCAGGATCAAAAGCTCTTGCTGCTCTCCAAGTAGCCAGGCAAACCCCATTCACAGCCCCAAAAACACTGGCACTGTCTCTTTCTAGAGCCTCCCAAAGGGAACACTGTTTGTGTGGGCCGCTGAGGACACCCTGAGGAAGGCTCAGCAATTGCGAACGTCCAGGGATTCCTGCCACCCCAAAGGCGCCAGGACCAAAAGCTCTTGCTGCTCTTCAATTAGCCACACAACCCCATTCTCAGCCCCACCAACGCTGGTGCTGTCTCTTTCTACAGCCTCCCAAAATAGACACTATTTGCGTGGGCCGCCGAGCAGAGCCGGAGGCAGGCAACACAATTGCGAACATCCAGGGATTCCTGACACCCCAAAGGCGCCAGGACCAAAAGCTCTTGCTGCTCTTCAAGTAGCGAGGCGAACCCCATTCATAGCCCCATGAACACTGGCACTGTCTCTTTCTAGAGCCTCCCAAGACCGAATAATATCTGCCTGGGCCGCCGAGTACACTCAGAGGCAGGCTCAGCAATTGCGAAAGCCCAGAGATTCCTCCCAACCCAAAGGGGCCACAACCAAAAGCTCTTGCTGCTCTTCAAGTAGCGAGGCAACCCCATTCATAGCCCCACGAACACTGGCACTGTCTCTTTCTAGTGTCTCCCAAAGCCGAATAATATCTGCCTGGGCTGCCGAGTACACTTGGAGGCATGCTCAGCAATTGCGAACGTCCAGGGATTCCTCCCACCGCAAATGTGCCACGACCAAAAGCTCTTGCTGCTCTTCAAGTAGCGAGGCAACCCCATTCACAGCCCTACAAACGCTGGCGCTGTCTCTTTCTGGTGCCTCCCAAAGCCCAATACTATCTGCGTGGGCTGCTGAGGAGACCCGGAGGCAGGCTCAGCAATTGCGAACGTCCAGGGATTCCTGCCACCCCAAAGGCGCCAGGAGCAAAAGCTCTTGCTGCTCTTCAAGTAGCCACACAACCCCATTCTCAGCCCCACCAACGATGGTGCTGTCTCTTTCTACAGCCTCCCAAAATTGAACACTATTTGCGTGGGCCGCCGAGTAGAGCTGGAGTCAGGCAACACAATTGCGAACATCCAGGGATTCCTGACAGCCCAAAGGCGCCAGGACCAAAAGCTCTTGCTGCTCTTCAAGTAGCGAGGCGAACCCCATTCATAGCCCCACGAACACTGGCACTGTCTCTTTCTAGTGTCTCCCAAAGCCGAATAATATGTGCCTGGGCCGCCGAGTACACTCGGAGGCAGGCTCAGCAATTGCGAACATCCAGGGATTCCTGCCACCCCAAAGGGACCAGGACCAAAAGCTCTTGCTGCTCTTCAAGTAGCCACACAACCCCATTCACAGCCCCACCAACGCTGGTGCTGTCTCTTTCTAGAGCCTCCCAAAAGAGAACACTGTTTGTGTGGGCCGCTGAGGACACCCTGAGGAAGGCTCAGCAATTGCGAACGTCCAGGGATTCCTCCCATCGCAAAGGGGCCAGGACCAAAAGCTCTTGCTGCTCTTCAAGTAGCCACACAACCCCATTCTCAGCCCCACCAACGCTGGTGCTGTCGATTTATAGAGCCTCCCAAAATAGAACACTGTTTGTGTGGGCCGCCGAGTAGAGCCTGAGGCAGGCAACACAATTGCGAACATCCAGGGATTCCTGCCACCCCAAAGGCGCCAGGACCAAAAGCTCTTGCTGCTCTTCAATTAGCCACACAACCCCATTCTCAGCCCCACCAACGCTGGTGCTGTCTCTTTCTACAGCCTCCCAAAATAGACACTATTTGCGTGGGCCGCCGAGCAGAGCCGGAGGCAGGCAACACAATTGCGAACATCCAGGGATTCCTGACACCCCAAAGGCGCCAGGACCAAAAGCTCTTGCTGCTCTTCAAGTAGCGAGGCGAACCCCATTCATAGCCCCACGAACACTGGCACTGTCTCTTTCTAGTGTCTCCCAAAGCCGAATAATATCTGCATGGGCCGCCGAGTACACTCGGAGGCAGGCTCAGCAATTGCGAACGTCCAGGGATTCCTGCCACTGCAAAGGGGCCAGGATCAAAAGCTCTTGCTGCTCTCCAAGTAGCCAGGCAAACCCCATTCACAGCCCCAAAAACACTGGCACTGTCTCTTTCTACAGCCTCCCAAAATAGAACACTGTTTGTGTGGGCCGCTGAGGACACCCTGAGGAAGGCTCAGCAATTGCGAACGTCCAGGGATTCCTCCCACCCCAAAGGCGCCAGGACCAAAAGCTCTTGCTGCTCTTCAAGTAGCCACACAACCCCATTCTCAGCCCCACCAACGCTGGTGCTGTCTCTTTCTACAGCCTCCCAAAATAGACACTATTTGCGTGGGCCGCCGAGCAGAGCCGGAGGCAGGCAACACAATTGCGAACATCCAGGGATTCCTGACACCGCAAAGGGGCCAGGACCAAAAGCTCTTGCTGCTCTTCAAGTAGCGAGGCGAACCCCATTCATAGCCCCACGAACACTGGCACTGTCTCTTTCTAGTGTCTCCCAAAGCCGAATAATATGTGCCTGGGCCGCCGAGTACACTCGGAGGCAGGCTCAGCAATTGCGAACATCCAGGGATTCCTGCCACCCCAAAGGGACCAGGACCAAAAGCTCTTGCTGCTCTTCAAGTAGCCACACAACCCCATTCACAGCCCCACCAACGCTGGTGCTGTCTCTTTCTAGAGCCTCCCAAAAGAGAACACTGTTTGTGTGGGCCGCTGAGGACACCCTGAGGAAGGCTCAGCAATTGCGAACGTCCAGGGATTCCTCCCACCGCAAAGGGGCCAGGACCAAAAGCTCTTGCTGCTCTTCAAGTAGCCAGGACACCCCATTCACAGACCCACCAACGCTGGTGCTGTCTCTTTCTGGTGCCTCCCAAAGCCCAATACTATCTGCGTGGGCTGCTGAGGAGACCCGGAGGCAGGCTCAGCAATTGCGAACGTCCAGGGATTCCTCCCACCGCAAAGGGGCCAGGACCAAAAGCTCTTGCTGCTCTTCAAGTAGCCATGCAACTCCATTCACAGACCCACCAAGGCTGGTGCTGTCTCTTTCTACAGCCTCCCAAAATAGAACACTGTTTGCGTGGGCTGCTGAGGAGACCCGGAGGCAGGCTCAGCAATTGCGAACGTCCAGGGATTCCTCCCACCGCAAAGGGGCCAGGACCAAAAGCTCTTGCTGCTCTTCAAGTAGCCAGGCAAACCCCATTCACAGCCCCAAAAACACTGGCACTGTCTCTTTCTAGAGCCTCCCAAAAGAGAACACTCTCTGTGTGGGCCGCTGAGGAGACCCGGAGGCACGCTCAGCAATTGCGAACGTCCAGGGATTCCTCCCATCGCAAAGGGGCCAGGACCAAAAGCTCTTGCTGCTCTTCAAGTAGCCACACAACCCCATTCTCAGCCCCACCAACGCTGGTGCTGTCGATTTATAGAGCCTCCCAAAATAGAACACTGTTTGTGTGGGCCGCCGAGTAGAGCCTGAGGCAGGCAACACAATTGCGAACATCCAGGGATTCCTGCCACCCCAAAGGCGCCAGGACCAAAAGCTCTTGCTGCTCTTCAAGTAGCCACACAACCCCATTCTCAGCCCCACCAACGCTGGTGCTGTCTCTTTCTACAGCCTCCCAAACTAGAACACTATTTGCGTGGGCCGCCGAGTAGAGCCGGAGGCAGGCAACACAATTGCGAACATCCAGGTATTCCTCCCACCGCAAAGGGGCCAGGACCAAAAGCTCTTGCTGCTCTTCAAGTAGCCAGGCTACCCCATGCACAGCCCCACCAACGCTGGTGCTGTCTCTTTTTGTTGCCTCCCAAAGCCCAATACTATCTGCGTGGGCTGCTGAGGAGACCCGGAGGCAGGCTCAGCAATTGCGAACGTCCAGGGATTCCTCCCACTGCAAAGGGGCCAGGACCAAAAGCTCTTGCTGCTCTCCAAGTAGCCAGGCAAACCCCATTCACAGCCCCAAAAACACTGGCACTGTCTCTTTCTAGAGCCTCCCAAAGGAGAACACTGTTTGTGTGGGCCGCTGAGGACACCCTGAGGAAGGCTCAGCAATTGCGAACGTCCAGGGATTCCTGCCACCCCAAAGGCGCCAGGACCAAAAGCTCTTGCTGCTCTTCAATTAGCCACACAACCCCATTCTCAGCCCCACCAACGCTGGTGCTGTCTCTTTCTACAGCCTCCCAAAATAGACACTATTTGCGTGGGCCGCCGAGCAGAGCCGGAGGCAGGCAACACAATTGCGAACATCCAGGGATTCCTCCCACCGCAAAGGGGCCAGGACCAAAAGCTCTTGCTGCTCTTCAAGTAGCGAGGCGAACCCCATTCATAGCCCCACGAACACTGGCACTGTCTCTTTCTAGTGTCTCCCAAAGCCGAATAATATCTGCATGGGCCGCCGAGTACACTCGGAGGCAGGCTCAGCAATTGCGAACGTCCAGGGATTCCTCCCACTGCAAAGGGGCCAGGATCAAAAGCTCTTGCTGCTCTCCAAGTAGCCAGGCAAACCCCATTCACAGCCCCAAAAACACTGGCACTGTCTCTTTCTACAGCCTCCCAAAATAGAACACTGTTTGTGTGGGCCGCTGAGGACACCCTGAGGCATGCTCAGCAATTGCGAATGTCCAGGGATTCCTGCCACCCCAAAGGCGCCAGGACCAAAAGCTCTTGCTGCTCTTCAAGTAGCCACACAACCCCATTCTCAGCCCCACCAACGCTGGTGCTGTCTCTTTCTACAGCCTCCCAAAATAGACACTATTTGCGTGGGCCGCCGAGCAGAGCCGGAGGCAGGCAACACAATTGCGAACATCCAGGGATTCCTGACACCCCAAAGGCGCCAGGACCAAAAGCTCTTGCTGATCTTCAAGTAGCGAGGCGAACCCCATTCATAGCCCCACGAACACTGGCACTGTCTCTTTCTAGTGTCTCCCAAAGCCGAATAATATCTGCCTGGGCTGCCGAGTACACTTGGAGGCATGCTCAGCAATTGCGAACGTCCAGGGATTCCTCCCACCGCAAATGTGCCACGACCAAAAGCTCTTGCTGCTCTTCAAGTAGCGAGGCAACCCCATTCACAGCCCTACAAACGCTGGCGCTGTCTCTTTCTGGTGCCTCCCAAAGCCCAATACTATCTGCGTGGGCTGCTGAGGAGACCCGGAGGCAGGCTCAGCAATTGCGAACGTCCAGGGATTCCTGCCACCCCAAAGGCGCCAGGAGCAAAAGCTCTTGCTGCTCTTCAAGTAGCCACACAACCCCATTCTCAGCCCCACCAACGATGGTGCTGTCTCTTTCTACAGCCTCCCAAAATTGAACACTATTTGCGTGGGCCGCCGAGTAGAGCTGGAGTCAGGCAACACAATTGCGAACATCCAGGGATTCCTGACACCCCAAAGGCGCCAGGACCAAAAGCTCTTGCTGCTCTTCAAGTAGCGAGGCGAACCCCATTCATAGCCCCACGAACACTGGCACTGTCTCTTTCTAGTGTCTCCCAAAGCCGAATAATATCTGCATGGGCCGCCGAGTACACTCGGAGGCAGGCTCAGCAATTGCGAACATCCAGGGATTCCTGCCACCCCAAAGGGACCAGGACCAAAAGCTCTTGCTGCTCTTCAAGTAGCCACACAACCCCATTCACAGCCCCACCAACGCTGGTGCTGTCTCTTTCTAGAGCCTCCCAAAAGAGAACACTGTTTGTGTGGGCCGCTGAGGACACCCTGAGGAAGGCTCAGCAATTGCGAACGTCCAGGGATTCCTCCCACCGCAAAGGGGCCAGGACCAAAAGCTCTTGCTGCTCTTCAAGTAGCCAGGACACCCCATTCACAGCCCCACCAACGCTGGTGCTGTCTCTTTCTACAGCCTCCCAATATAGAACACTGTTTGCGTGGGCTGCTGAGGAGACCCGGAGGCAGGCTCAGCAATTGCGAACGTCCAGGGATTCCTCCCACCGCAATGGCGCCAGGACCAAAAGCTCTTGCTGCTCTTCAAGTAGCCAGGCAAACCCCATTCACAGCCCCAAAAACACTGGCACTGTCTCTTTCTAGAGCCTCCCAAAAGAGAACACTGTTTGTGTGGGCCGCTGAGGACACCCTGAGGAAGGCTCAGCAATTGCGAACGTCCAGGGATTCCTGCCACCCCAAAGGCGCCAGGACCAAAAGCTCTTGCTGCTCTTCAATTAGCCACACAACCCCATTCTCAGCCCCACCAAGGCTGGTGCTGTCTCTTTCTACAGCCTCCCAAAAGAGAACACTATTTGCGTGCGCCGCCGAGTAGAGCCGGAGGCAGGCAACGCAATTGCGAACATCCAGGGATTCCTGCCACCCCAAAGGGGCCAGGACCAAAAGCTCTTGCTGCTCTTCAAGTAGCCAGGCTACCCCATTCACAGCCCCACCAACGCTGGTGCTGTCTCTTTCTGGTGCCTCCCAAAGCCCAATACTATCTGCGTGGGCTGCTGAGGAGACCCGGAGGCAGGCTCAGCAATTGCGAACGTCCAGGGATTCCTCCCACCGCAAAGGGGCCAGGACCAAAAGCTCTTGCTGCTCTTCAAGTAGCCAGTACACCCCATTCACAGACCCACCAAGGCTGGTGCTGTCTCTTTCTACAGCCTCCCAAAATAGAACACTGTTTGCGTGGGCTGCTGAGGAGACCCGGAGGCAGGCTCAGCAATTGCGAACGTCCAGGGATTCCTCCCACCGCAAAGGGGCCAGGACCAAAAGCTCTTGCTGCTCTTCAAGTAGCCAGGCAAACCCCATTCACAGCCCCAAAAACACTGGCACTGTCTCTTTCTAGAGCCTCCCAAAAGAGAACACTCTCTGTGTGGGCCGCTGAGGAGACCCGGAGGCACGCTCAGCAATTGCGAACGTCCAGGGATTCCTCCCATCGCAAAGGGGCCAGGACCAAAAGCTCTTGCTGCTCTTCAAGTAGCCACACAACCCCATTCTCAGCCCCACCAACGCTGGTGCTGTCGATTTATAGAGCCTCCCAAAATAGAACACTGTTTGTGTGGGCCGCCGAGTAGAGCCTGAGGCAGGCAACACAATTGCGAACATCCAGGGATTCCTGCCACCCCAAAGGCGCCAGGACCAAAAGCTCTTGCTGCTCTTCAAGTAGCCACACAACCCCATTCTCAGCCCCACCAACGCTGGTGCTGTCTCTTTCTACAGCCTCCCAAACTAGAACACTATTTACGTGGGCCGCCGAGTAGAGCCGGAGGCAGGCAACACAATTGCGAACATCCAGGGATTCCTCCCACCGCAAAGGGGCCAGGACCAAAAGCTCTTGCTGCTCTTCAAGTAGCCAGGCTACCCCATGCACAGCCCCACCAACGCTGGTGCTGTCTCTTTTTGTTGCCTCCCAAAGCCCAATACTATCTGCGTGGGCTGCTGAGGAGACCCGGAGGCAGGCTCAGCAATTGCGAACGTCCAGGGATTCCTCCCACTGCAAAGGGGCCAGGATCAAAAGCTCTTGCTGCTCTCCAAGTAGCCAGGCAAACCCCATTCACAGCCCCAAAAACACTGGCACTGTCTCTTTCTAGAGCCTCCCAAAAGAGAACACTGTTTGTGTGGGCCGCTGAGGACACCCTGAGGAAGGCTCAGCAATTGCGAACGTCCAGGGATTCCTCCCACCGCAAAGGGGCCAGGACCAAAAGCTCTTGCTGCTCTTCAAGTAGCCAGGACACCCCATTCACAGCCCCACCAACGCTGGTGCTGTCTCTTTCTACAGCCTCCCAATATAGAACACTGTTTGCGTGGGCTGCTGAGGAGACCCGGAGGCAGGCTCAGCAATTGCGAACATCCAGGGATTCCTGCCACCCCAAAGGGACCAGGACCAAAAGCTCTTGCTGCTCTTCAAGTAGCCACACAACCCCATTCACAGCCCCACCAACGCTGGTGCTGTCTCTTTCTAGAGCCTCCCAAAAGAGAACACTGTTTGTGTGGGCCGCTGAGGACACCCTGAGGAAGGCTCAGCAATTGCGAACGTCCAGGGATTCCTCCCACCGCAAAGGGGCCAGGACCAAAAGCTCTTGCTGCTCTTCAAGTAGCCAGGACACCCCATTCACAGCCCCACCAACGCTGGTGCTGTCTCTTTCTACAGCCTCCCAATATAGAACACTGTTTGCGTGGGCTGCTGAGGAGACCCGGAAGCAGGCTCAGCAATTGCGAACGTCCAGGGATTCCTCCCACCGCAAAGGGGCCAGGACCAAAAGCTCTTGCTGCTCTTCAAGTAGCCAGGCAAACCCCATTCACAGCCCCAAAAACACTGGCACTGTCTCTTTCTAGAGCCTCCCAAAAGAGAACACTGTTTGTGTGGGCCGCTGAGGACACCTTGAGGAAGGCTCAGCAATTGCGAACATCCAGGGATTCCTGCCACCCCAAAGGCGCCAGGACCAAAAGCTCTTGCTGCTCTTCAATTAGCCACACAACCCCATTCTCAGCCCCACCAAGGCTGGTGCTGTCTCTTTCTACAGCCTCCCAAAATAGAACACTATTTGCATGGGCCGCCGAGTAGAGCCGGAGGCAGGCAACGCAATTGCGAACATCCAGGGATTCCTGCCACCCCAAAGGGGCCAGGACCAAAAGCTCTTGCTGCTCTTCAAGTAGCCAGGCTACCCCATTCACAGCCCCACCAACGCTGGTGCTGTCTCTTTCTGGTGCCTCCCAAAGCCCAATACTATCTGCGTGGGCTGCTGAGGAGACCCGGAGGCAGGCTCAGCAATTGCGAACGTCCAGGGATTCCTCCCACCGCAAAGGGGCCAGGACCAAAAGCTCTTGCTGCTCTTCAAGTAGCCAGTACACCCCATTCACAGACCCACCAAGGCTGGTGCTGTCTCTTTCTACAGCCTCCCAAAATAGAACACTGTTTGCGTGGGCTGCTGAGGAGACCCGGAGGCAGGCTCAGCAATTGCGAACGTCCAGGGATTCCTCCCACCGCAAAGGGGCCAGGACCAAAAGCTCTTGCTGCTCTTCAAGTAGCCAGGCAAACCCCATTCACAGCCCCAAAAACACTGGCACTGTCTCTTTCTAGAGCCTCCCAAAAGAGAACACTCTCTGTGTGGGCCGCTGAGGAGACCCGGAGGCACGCTCAGCAATTGCGAACGTCCAGGGATTCCTCCCATCGCAAAGGGGCCAGGACCAAAAGCTCTTGCTGCTCTTCAAGTAGCCACACAACCCCATTCTCAGCCCCACCAACGCTGGTGCTGTCGATTTATAGAGCCTCCCAAAATAGAACACTGTTTGTGTGGGCCGCCGAGTAGAGCCTGAGGCAGGCAACACAATTGCGAACATCCAGGGATTCCTGCCACCCCAAAGGCGCCAGGACCAAAAGCTCTTGCTGCTCTTCAAGTAGCCACACAACCCCATTCTCAGCCCCACCAACGCTGGTGCTGTCTCTTTCTACAGCCTCCCAAACTAGAACAATATTTGCGTGGGCCGCCGAGTAGAGCCGGAGGCAGGCAACACAATTGCGAACATCCAGGGATTCCTCCCACCGCAAAGGGGCCAGGACCAAAAGCTCTTGCTGCTCTTCAAGTAGCCAGGCTACCCCATGCACAGCCCCACCAACGCTGGTGCTGTCTCTTTTTGTTGCCTCCCAAAGCCCAATACTATCTGCGTGGGCTGCTGAGGAGACCCGGAGGCAGGCTCAGCAATTGCGAACGTCCAGGGATTCCTCCCACTGCAAAGGGGCCAGGATCAAAAGCTCTTGCTGCTCTCCAAGTAGCCAGGCAAACCCCATTCACAGCCCCAAAAACACTGGCACTGTCTCTTTCTAGAGCCTCCCAAAGGAGAACACTGTTTGTGTGGGCCGCTGAGGACACCCTGAGGAAGGCTCAGCAATTGCGAACGTCCAGGGATTCCTGCCACCCCAAAGGCGCCAGGACCAAAAGCTCTTGCTGCTCTTCAATTAGCCACACAACCCCATTCTCAGCCCCACCAACGCTGGTGCTGTCTCTTTCTACAGCCTCCCAAAATAGACACTATTTGCGTGGGCCGCCGAGCAGAGCCGGAGGCAGGCAACACAATTGCGAACATCCAGGGATTCCTGACACCCCAAAGGCGCCAGGACCAAAAGCTCTTGCTGCTCTTCAAGTAGCGAGGCGAACCCCATTCATAGCCCCACGAACACTGGCACTGTCTCTTTCTAGTGTCTCCCAAAGCCGAATAATATCTGCATGGGCCGCCGAGTACACTCGGAGGCAGGCTCAGCAATTGCGAACGTCCAGGGATTCCTCCCACTGCAAAGGGGCCAGGATCAAAAGCTCTTGCTGCTCTCCAAGTAGCCAGGCAAACCCCATTCACAGCCCCAAAAACACTGGCACTGTCTCTTTCTACAGCCTCCCAAAATAGAACACTGTTTGTGTGGGCCGCTGAGGACACCCTGAGGAAGGCTCAGCAATTGCGAACGTCCAGGGATTCCTCCCACCGCAAAGGGGCCAGGACCAAAAGCTCTTGCTGCTCTTCAAGTAGCCACACAACCCCATTCTCAGCCCCACCAAGGCTGGTGCTGTCTCTTTCTACAGCCTCCCAAAATAGAACACTATTTGCGTGGGCCGCCGAGTAGAGCCGGAGGAAGGCAACACAATTGCGAACATCCAGGGATTCCTGACACCCCAAAGGGGCCAGGACCAAAAGCTCTTGCTGCTCTTCAAGTAGCCAGGCAAACCCCATTCACAGCCCCAAAAACACTGGCACTGTCTCTTTCTAGTGTCTCCCAAAGCCGAATAATATGTGCCTGGGCTGCCGAGTACACTCGGAGGCAGGCTCAGCAATTGCGAATGTCCAGGGATTCCTCCCACCGCAAAGGGGCCAGGACCAAAAGCTCTTGCTGCTCTTCAAGTAGCCACACAACCCCATTCTCAGCCCCACCAAGGCTGGTGCTGTCTCTTTCTAGAGCCTCCCAAAAGAGAACACTATTTGCATGGGCCGCCGAGTAGAGCCGGAGGCAGGTAACACAATTGCGAACATCCAGGGATTCCTCCCACCGCAAAGGGGCCAGGACCAAAAGCTCTTGCTGCTCTTCAAGTAGCCAGGCTACCCCATTCACAGCCCCACCAACGCTGGTGCTGTCTCTTTCTACAGCCTCCCAAACTCCAATATTATCTGCCTGCGGAGCTGAGTACACCCGGAGTCCAGCTCAGTAATTGTGAATCGCCAGGGATTCCTCCCACCCCAAAGGGACCAGGACCAAAAGCTCTTGCTGCTCTTCAAGTAGCCAGGCAAACCCATTCACAGCCCTACAAACACTGGTGCTGTCTCTTTTTGGTGCCTCCCAAAGCCCAATACTATCTGCGTGGGCTGCTGAGGAGACCCGGAGGCAGGCTCAGCAATTGCGAACGTCCAGGGATTCCTGCCACCCCAAAGGCGCCAGGACCAAAAGCTCTTGCTGCTCTTCAATTAGCCACACAACCCCATTCTCAGCCCCACCAAGGCTGGTGCTGTCTCTTTCTACAGCCTCCCAAAATAGAACACTATTTGCATGGGCCGCCGAGTAGAGCTGGAGTCAGGCAACACAATTGCGAACATCCAGGGATTCCTGACACCCCAAAGGCGCCAGGACCAAAAGCTCTTGCTGCTCTTCAAGTAGCCAGGCAAACCCCATTCACAGCCCCAAAAACACTGGCACTGTCTCTTTCTAGAGCCTCCCAAAAGAGAACACTGTTTGTGTGGGCCGCTGAGGACACCCTGCGGAAGGCTCAGCAATTGCGAACGTCCAGGGATTCCTGCCACCCCAAAGGCGCCAGGACCAAAAGCTCTTGCTGCTCTTCAAGTAGCCACACAACCCCATTCACAGACCCACCAACGCTGGTGCTGTCTCTTTCTACAGCCTCCCAAAAGAGAACACTATTTGCGTGGGCCGCCGAGCAGAGCCGGAGGCAGGCAACACAATTGCGAACATCCAGGGATTCCTGACACCCCAAAGGGGCCAGGACCAAAAGCTCTTGCTGCTCTTCAAGTAGCGAGGCGAACCCCATTCACAGCCCGAAAAACACTGGCACTGTATCTTTCTAGTGTCTCCCAAAGCCGAATAATATGTGCCTGGGCTGCCGAGTACACTCGGAGGCAGGCTCAGCAATTGCGAATGTCCAGGGATTCCTCCCACCGCAAAGGGGCCAGGACCAAAAGCTCTTGCTGCTCTTCAAGTAGCCACACAACCCCATTCTCAGCCCCACCAACGCTGGTGCTGTCTCTTTCTAGAGCCTCCCAAAAGAGAACACTATTTGCGTGGGCCGCCGAGTAGAGCCGGAGGCAGGCTCAGCAATTGCGAACATCCAGGGATTCCTCCCACCGCAAAGGGGCCAGGACCAAAAGCTCTTGCTGCTCTTCAAGTAGCCAGGCTACCCCATTCACAGCCCCACCAACGCTGGTGCTGTCTCTTTATAGAGCCTCCCAAACTCCAATATTATCTGCCTGCGGAGCTGAGTACACCCGGAGTCCAGCTCAGTAATTGTGAATCGCCAGGGATTCCTCCCACCCCAAAGGGGCCAGGACCAAAAGCTCTTGCTGCTCTTCAAGTAGCCAGGCAAACCCATTCACAGCCCTACAAACGCTGGCGCTGTCTCTTTTTGGTGCCTCCCAAAGCCCAATACTATCTGCGTGGGCTGCTGAGGAGACCCGGAGGCAGGCTCAGCAATTGCGAACGTCCAGGGATTCCTGCCACCCCAAAGGCGCCAGGACCAAAAGCTCTTGCTGCTCTTCAAGTAGCCAGGCAAACCCCATTCACAGCCCCAAAAACACTGGCACTGTCTCTTTCTAGAGCCTCCCAAAAGAGAACACTGTTTGTGTGGGCCGCTGAGGACACCCTGAGGAAGGCTCAGCAATTGCGAACGTCCAGGGATTCCTGCCACCCCAAAGGCGCCAGGAACAAAAGCTCTTGCTGCTCTTCAAGTAGCCACACAACCCCATTCTCAGCCCCACCAAGGCTGGTGCTGTCTCTTTCTACAGCCTCCCAAAATAGAACACTATTTGCGTGGGCCGCCGAGTAGAGCCGGAGGCAGGCAACACAATTGCGAACATCCAGGGATTCCTGACACCCCAAAGGCGCCAGGACCAAAAGCTCTTGCTGCTCTTCAAGTAGCGAGGCGAACACCATTCATAGCCCCACGAACACTGGCACTGTCTCTTTCTAGTGTCTCCCAAAGCCGAATAATATCTGCCTGGGCTGCCGAGTACACTCAGAGGCATGCTAAGCAATTGCGAACGTCCAGGGATTCCTGCCACCCCAAAGGCGCCAGGACCAAAAGCTCTTGCTGCTCTTCAAGTAGCCACACAACCCCATTCTCAGCCCCACCAACGCTGGTGCTGTCTCTTTCTACAGCCTCCCAAAATAGAACACTATTTGCGTGGGCCGCCGATTAGAGCCGGAGGCAGGCAACACAATTGCGAACATCCAGGGATTCCTGACACCCCAAAGGCACCAGGACCAAAAGCTCTTGCTGCTCTTCAAGTAGCCAGGCTACCCCATTCACAGCCCCACCAACGCTGGTGCTGTCTCTTTCTACAGCCTCCCAAACTCCAATATTATCTGCCTGCGGAGCTGAGTACACCCGGAGCCCAGCTCAGCAATTGTGAATCTCCAGGGATTCCTCCCACCCCAAAGGGACCAGGACCAAAAGCTCTTGCTGCTCTTCAACTAGCCAGGAAACCCCATTCACAGCCCTACAAACGCTGGCGCTGTCTCTTTCTGGTGCCTCCCAAAGCCCAATACTATCTGCGTGGGCTGCTGAGGAGACCCGGAGGCAGGCTCAGCAATTGCGAACGTCCAGGGATTCCTGCCACCCCAAAGGCGCCAGGACCAAAAGCTCTTGCTGCTCTTCAATTAGCCACACAACCCCATTCTCAGCCCCACCAAGGCTGGTGCTGTCTCTTTCTACAGCCTCCCAAAATAGAACACTATTTGCATGGGCCGCCGAGTAGAGCTGGAGTCAGGCAACACAATTGCGAACATCCAGGGATTCCTGACACCCCAAAGGCGCCAGGACCAAAAGCTCTTGCTGCTCTTCAAGTAGCCAGGCAAACCCCATTCACAGCCCCAAAAACACTGGCACTGTCTCTTTCTAGAGCCTCCCAAAAGAGAACACTGTTTGTGTGGGCCGCTGAGGACACCCTGCGGAAGGCTCAGCAATTGCGAACGTCCAGGGATTCCTGCCACCCCAAAGGCGCCAGGACCAAAAGCTCTTGCTGCTCTTCAAGTAGCCACACAACCCCATTCACAGACCCACCAACGCTGGTGCTGTCTCTTTCTACAGCCTCCCAAAAGAGAACACTATTTGCGTGGGCCGCCGAGCAGAGCCGGAGGCAGGCAACACAATTGCGAACATCCAGGGATTCCTGACACCCCAAAGGCGCCAGGACCAAAAGCTCTTGCTGCTCTTCAAGTAGCCAGGCAAACCCATTCACAGCCCTACAAACACTGGTGCTGTCTCTTTTTGGTGCCTCCCAAAGCCCAATACTATCTGCGTGGGCTGCTGAGGAGACCCGGAGGCAGGCTCAGCAATTGCGAACGTCCAGGGATTCCTGCCACCCCAAAGGCGCCAGGACCAAAAGCTCTTGCTGCTCTTCAATTAGCCACACAACCCCATTCTCAGCCCCACCAACGCTGGTGCTGTCTCTTTCTACAGCCTCCCAAAATAGACACTATTTGCGTGGGCCGCCGAGCAGAGCCGGAGGCAGGCAACACAATTGCGAACATCCAGGGATTCCTGACACCCCAAAGGCGCCAGGACCAAAAGCTCTTGCTGCTCTTCAAGTAGCGAGGCGAACCCCATTCACAGCCCGAAAAACAGTGGCACTGTATCTTTCTAGTTTCTCCCAAAGCCGAATAATATGTGCCTGGGCTGCCGAGTACACTCGGAGGCAGGCTCAGCAATTGCGAATGTCCAGGGATTCCTCCCACCGCAAAGGGGCCAGGACCAAAAGCTCTTGCTGCTCTTCAAGTAGCCACACAACCCCATTCTCAGCCCCACCAACGCTGGTGCTGTCTCTTTCTACAGCCTCCCAAAAGAGAACACTATTTGCGTGGGCCGCCGAGTAGAGCCTGAGGCAGGCTCAGCAATTGCGAACATCCAGGGATTCCTCCCACCGCAAAGGCGCCAGGACCAAAAGCTCTTGCTGCTCTTCAAGTAGCCAGGCTACCCCATTCACAGCCCCACCAACGCTGGTGCTGTCTCTTTATAGAGCCTCCCAAACTCCAATATTATCTGCCTGCGGAGCTGAGTACACCCGGAGTCCAGCTCAGTAATTGTGAATCGCCAGGGATTCCTCCCACCCCAAAGGGACCAGGACCAAAAGCTCTTGCTGCTCTTCAAGTAGCCAGGCAAACCCATTCACAGCCCTACAAACGCTGGCGCTGTCTCTTTTTGGTGCCTCCCAAAGCCCAATACTATCTGCGTGGGCTGCTGAGGAGACCCGGAGGCAGGCTCAGCAATTGCGAACGTCCAGGGATTCCTGCCACCCCAAAGGCGCCAGGACCAAAAGCTCTTGCTGCTCTTCAAGTAGCCAGGCAAACCCCATTCACAGCCCCAAGAACACTGGCACTGTCTCTTTCTAGAGCCTCCCAAAATAGAACACTGTTTGTGTGGGCCGCTGAGGACACCCTGAGGAAGGCTCAGCAATTGCGAACGTCCAGGGATTCCTGCCACCCCAAAGGCGCCAGGACCAAAAGCTCTTGCTGCTCTTCAAGTAGCCACACAACCCCATTCTCAGCCCCACCAACGCTGGTGCTGTCTCTTTCTACAGCCTCCCAAAAGAGAACACTATTTGCGTGGGCCGCCGAGTAGAGCCGGAGGCAGGCAACACAATTGCGAACATCCAGGGATTCCTGACACCCCAAAGGCGCCAGGACCAAAAGCTCTTGCTGCTCTTCAAGTAGCGAGGCGAACACCATTCATAGCCCCACGAACACTGGCACTGTCCCTTTCTAGTGTCTCCCAAAGCCGAATAATATCTGCCTGGGCTGCCGAGTACACTCAGAGGCATGCTAAGCAATTGCGAACGTCCAGGGATTCCTGCCACCCCAAAGGCGCCAGGACCAAAAGCTCTTGCTGCTCTTCAAGTAGCCAGGCAAACCCCATTCACAGCCCCAAAAACACTGGCACTGTCTCTTTCTAGAGCCTCCCAAAAGAGAACACTCTTTGTGTGGGCCGCTGAGGAGACCCGGAAGCACGCTCAGCAATTGCGAACGTCCAGGGATTCCTCCCATCGCAAAGGGGCCAGGACCAAAAGCTCTTGCTGCTCTTCAAGTAGCCACACAACCCCATTCTCAGCCCCACCAACGCTGGTGCTGTCGATTTATAGAGCCTCCCAAAATAGAACACTGTTTGTGTGGGCCGCCGAGTAGAGCCGGAGGCAGGCAACACAATTGCGAACATCCAGGGATTCCTGCCACCGCAAAGGGGCCAGGACCAAAAGCTCTTGCTGCTCTTCAAGTAGCCACACAACCCCATTCACAGCCCCACCAACGCTGGTGCTGTCTCTTTCTACAGCCTCCCAAAGTAGAACACTGTTTGCGTGGGCTGCTGAGGAGTCCCGGAGGCAGGCTCAGCAATTGCGAACGTCCAGGGATTACTCCCACCGCAAAGGGGCCAGGACCAAAAGCTCTTGCTGCTCTTCAAGTAGCCAGGCAAACCCCATTCACAGCCCCAAAAACACTGGCACTGTCTCTTTCTAGAGCCTCCCAATATAGAACACACTTTGTGTGGGCCGCTGAGGAGACCCGGAGGCACGCTCAGCAATTGCGAACGTCCAGGGATTCCTGCCACCCCAAAGGCGCCAGGACCAAAAGCTCTTGCTGCTCTTCAAGTAGCCACACAACCCCATTCTCAGCCCCACCAACGCTGGTGCTGTCTCTTTCTACAGCCTCCCAAAAGAGAACACTATTTGCGTGGGACGCCGAGCAGAGCCGGAGGCAGGCAACACAATTGCGAACATCCAGGGATTCCTGACACCCCAAAGGGGCCAGGACCAAAAGCTCTTGCTGCTCTTCAAGTAGCCAGGCAAACCCCATTCACAGCCCCACGAACACTGGCACTGTCTCTTTCTAGTGTCTCCCAAAGCCGAATAATATCTGCATGGGCCGCCGAGTACACTCGGAGGAAGGCTCAGCAATTGCGAACGTCCAGGGATTCCTCCCACCGCAAAGGGGCCAGGACCAAAAGCTCTTGCTGCTCTTCAAGTAGCCACACAACCCCATTCTCAGCCCCACCAACGCTGGTGCTGTCTCTTTCTACAGCCTCCCAAAAGAGAACACTATTTGCGTGGGACGCCGAGCAGAGCCGGAGGCAGGCAACACAATTGCGAACATCCAGGGATTCCTGACACCCCAAAGGGGCCAGGACCAAAAGCTCTTGCTGCTCTTCAAGTAGCCAGGCAAACCCCATTCACAGCCCCACGAACACTGGCACTGTCTCTTTCTAGTGTCTCCCAAAGCCGAATAATATCTGCATGGGCCGCCGAGTACACTCGGAGGAAGGCTCAGCAATTGCGAACGTCCAGGGATTCCTCCCACCGCAAAGGGGCCAGGACCAAAAGCTCTTGCTGCTCTTCAAATAGCCACACAACCCCATTCACAGACCCACCAACGCTGGTGCTGTCTCTTTCTACAGCCTCCCAAAATAGAACACTGTTTGTGTGGGCCGCCGAGTAGAGCCGGAGGCAGGCAACACAATTGCGAACATCCAGGGATTCCTGACACCCCAAAGGCGCCAGGACCAAAAGCTCTTGCTGCTCTTCAAGTAGCCAGGACACCCCATTCACAGACCGACCAAGGCTGGTGCTGTCTCTTTCTAGAGCCTCCCAAAGCTGAATAATATCTGCCTGGGCCGCCGAGTACACTCGGAGGCAGGCTCAGCAATTGTGAATCTCCAGGGATTCCTCCCACCCCAAAGGGGCCAGGACCAAAAGCTCTTGCTGCTCTTCAAGTAGCGAGGCGAACCCCATTCACAGCCCCAAAAACACTGGCACTGTCTCTTTCTAGTGTCTCCCAAAGCCGAATAATATGTGCCTGGGCTGCCGAGTACACTCGGAGGCAGGCTCAGCAATTGCGAATGTCCAGGGATTCCTCCCACCGCAAAGGGGCCAGGACCAAAAGCTCTTGCTGCTCTTCAAGTAGCCACACAACCCCATTCTCAGCCCCACCAACGCTGGTGCTGTCTCTTTCTAGAGCCTCCCAAAAGAGAACACTATTTGCGTGGGCCGCCGAGTAGAGCCGTAGGCAGGCAACACAATTGTGAACATGCAGGGATTCCTCCCACCGCAAAGGGGCCAGGACCAAAAGCTCTTGCTGCTCTTCAAGTAGCCACACAACCCCATTCTCAGCCCCACCAACGCTGGTGCTGTCTCTTTTTGTTGCCTCCCAAAGCCCAATACTATCTGCGTGGGCTGCTGAGGAGACCCGGAGGCAGGCTCAGCAATTGCGAACGTCCAGGGATTCCTCCCACCGCAAAGGGGCCAGGATCAAAAGCTCTTGCTGCTCTTCAAGTAGCCAGGCAAACCCCATTCACAGCCCCAAAAACACTGGCACTGTCTCTTTCTAGAGCCTCCCAAAAGAGAACACTGTTTGTGTGGGCCGCTGAGGACACCCTGAGGAAGGCTCAGCAATTGCGAACGTCCAGGGATTCCTGCCACCCCAAAGGCGCCAGGACCAAAAGCTCTTGCTGCTCTTCAAGTAGCCACACAAGCCCATTCTCAGCCCCACCAAGGCTGGTGCTGTCTCTTTCCAGAGCCTCCCAAAATAGAACACTATTTGCATGGGCCGCCGAGTAGAGCCGGAGGCAGGCAACACAATTGCGAACATCCAGGGATTCCTCCCACCGCAAAGGGGCCAGGACCAAAAGCTCTTGCTGCTCTTCAAGTAGCCAGGCTACCCCATTCACAGCCCCACCAACGCTGGTGCTGTCTCTTTCTAGAGCCTCCCAAACTCCAATATTATCTGCCTGCGGAGCTGAGTACACCCGGAGTCCAGCTCAGTAATTGTGAATCGCCAGGGATTCCTCCCACCCCAAAGGGACCAGGACCAAAAGCTCTTGCTGCTCTTCAAGTAGCCAGGCAAACCCATTCACAGCCCTACAAACACTGGTGCTGTCTCTTTTTGGTGCCTCCCAAAGCCCAATACTATCTGCGTGGGCTGCTGAGGAGACCCGGAGGCAGGCTCAGCAATTGCGAACGTCCAGGTATTCCTGCCACTGCAAAGGGGCCAGGATCAAAAGCTCTTGCTGCTCTTCAAGTAGCCAGGCAAACCCCATTCACAGCCCCAAAAACACTGGCACTGTCTCTTTCTAGAGCCTCCCAAAAGAGAACACTGTTTGTATGGGCCGCTGAGGACACCCTGAGGAAGGCTCAGCAATTGCGAACGTCCGCGGATTCCTGCCACCCCAAAGGTGCCAGGACCAAAAGCTCTTGCTGCTCTTCAAGTAGCCACACAACCCCATTCTCAGCCCCACCAAGGCTGGTGCTGTCTCTTTCCACAGCCTCCCAAAATAGAACACTATTTGCGTGGGCCGCCGAGCAGAGCCGGAGGCAGGCAACACAATTGCGAACATCCAGGGATTCCTGACACCCCAAAGGGGCCAGGACCAAAAGCTCTTGCTGCTCTTCAAGTAGCCAGGCGAACCCCATTCATAGCCCCACGAACACTGGCACTGACTCTTTCTAGTGTCTCCCAAAGCCGAATAATATCTGCCTGGGCGGCCGAGTACACTCGGAGGCAGGCTCAGCAATTGCGAATGTCCAGGGACTCCTCCCACCGCAAAGGGGCCAGGACCAAAAGCTCTTGCTGCTCTTCAAGTAGCCACACAACCCCATTCTCAGCCCCACCAACGCTGGCGCTGTCTCTTTCTACAGCCTCCCAAAAGAGAACACTATTTGCGTGGGCCGCCGAGTAGAGCCGGAGGCAGGCAACACAATTGCGAACATCCAGGGATTCCTCCCACCGCAAAGGGGCCAGGACCAAAAGCTCTTGCTGCTCTTCAAGTAGCCAGGCTACCCCATTCACAGCCCCACCAACGCTGGTGCTGTCTCTTTCTACAGCCTCCCAAACTCCAATATTATCTGCCTGCGGAGCTGAGTACACCCGGAGCCCAGCTCAGCAATTGCGAATCTCCACGGATTCCTCCCACCCCAAAGGGACCAGGACCAAAAGCTCTTGCTGCTCTTCAAGTAGCCAGGAAACCCCATTCACACCCCTACAAACGCTGGCGCTGTCTCTTTCTGGTGCCTCCCAAAGCCCATTACTATCTGCGTGGGCTGCTGAGGAGACCCGGAGGCAGGCTCAGCAATTGCGAACGTCCAGGGATTCCTCCCACCGCAAAGGGGCCAGGACCAAAAGCTCTTGCTGCTCTTCAAGTAGCGAGGCGAACCCAATTCATAGCGCCACGAACACTGGCACTGTCTCTTTCTAGTGTCTCCCAAAGCCGAATAATATCTGCCTGGGCTGCCGAGTACACTCGGAGGCAGGCTCAGCAATTGCGAACATCCAGGGATTCCTCCCACCGCAAATGTGCCACGACCAAAAGCTCTTGCTGCTCTTCAAGTAGCCAGGCAAACCCCATTCACAGCCCCAAAAACACTGGCACTGTCTCTTTCTACAGCCTCCCAAAAGAGAACACTGTTTGTGTGGGCCGCTGAGGGACACCCTGAGGAAGGCTCAGCAATTGTGAACGTCCAGGGATTCCTGCCACCCCAAAGGCGCCAGGACCAAAAGCTCTTGCTGCTCTTCAAGTAGCCACACAACCCCATTCTCAGCCCCACCAAGGCTGGTGCTGTCTCTTTCTACAGCCTCCCAAAATAGAACACTATTTGCGTGGGCCGCCGAGCAGAGCCGGAGGCAGGCAACACAATTGCAAACATCCAGGGATTCCTGACACCCCAAAGGCGCCAGGACCCAAAGCTCTTGCTGCTCTTCAAGTAGCGAGGTGAACCGCATTCATAGCCCCACGAACACTGGCACTGTCTCTTTCTAGTGTCTCCCAAAGCCGAATAATATCTGCCTGGGCTGCCGAGTACACTCGGAGGCATGCTCAGCAATTGCGAACGTCCAGGGATTCCTCCCACCGCAAAGGGGCCAGGACCAAAAGCTCTTGCTGCTCTTCAAGTAGCCACACAACCCCATTCTCAGCCCCACCAACGCTGGTGCTGTCTCTTTCTACAGCCTCCCAAAATAGAACACTATTTGCGTGGGCTGCCGAGTAGAGCCGGAGGAAGGCAACACAATTGCGAACATCCAGGGATTCCTGACACCCCAAAGGCACCAGGACCAAAAGCTCTTGCTGCTCTTCAAGTAGCGAGGCGAACCCCATTCATAGCCCCACGAACACTGGCACTGTCTCTTTCTAGTGTCTCCCAAAGCCGAATAATATCTGCCTGGGCTGCCGAGTACACTCAGAGGCATGCTCAGCAATTGCGAACGTCCAGGGATTCCTGCCACCCCAAAGGCGCCAGGACCAAAAGCTCTTGCTGCTCTTCAAGTAGCCACACAACCCCATTCTCAGCCCCACCAAGGCTGGTGCTGTCTCTTTCTACAGCCTCCCAAAATAGAACACTATTTGCGTGGGCCGCCGAGTAGAGCCGGAGGCAGGCAACACAATTGCGAACATCCAGGGATTCCTGACACCCCAAAGGCACCAGGACCAAAAGCTCTTGCTGCTCTTCAAGTAGCCACACAACCCCATTCTCAGCCCCACCAACGATGGTGCTGTCTCTTTCTAGAGCCTCCCAAACTCCAATATTATCTGCCTGCGGAGCTGAGTACACCCGGAGCCCAGCTCAGCAATTGTGAATCTCCAGGGATTCCTCCCACCCCAAAGGGACCAGGACCAAAAGCTCTTGCTGCTCTTCAAGTAGCCAGGCAACCCCATTCACAGCCCTACAAACGCTGGCGCTGTCTCTTTCTGGTGCCTCCCAAAGCCCAATAATATCTGCATGGGCTGCTGAGGAGACCCGGAGGCAGGCTCAGCAATTGCGAACGTCCAGGGATTCCTCCCACCGCAAAGGGGCCACGACCAAAAGCTCTTGCTGCTCTTCAAGTAGCCAGGCAAACCCCATTCACAGCCCCACCAACGCTGGTGCTGTCTCTTTCTAGAGCCTCCCAAAAGAGAACACTCTTTGTGTGGGCCGCTGAGGACACCCTGAGGAAGGCTCAGCAATTGCGAACGTCCAGGGATTCCTCCCACCCCAAAGGCGCCAGGACCAAAAGCTCTTGCTGCTCTTCAAGTAGCCACACAACCCCACTCACAGACCCACCAACGCTGGTGCTATCTCTTTCTACAGCCTCCCAAAATAGAACACTATTTGCGTGGGCCGCCGAGTAGAGCCGGAGGCAGGCAACACAATTGCGAACATCCAGGGATTCCTGCCACCCCAAAGGGGCCAGGACCAAAAGCTCTTGCTGCTCTTCAAGTAGCGAGGCGAACCCCATTCATAGCCCCACGAACACTGGCACTGACTCTTTCTAGTGTCTCCCAAAGCCGAATAATATGTGCCTGGGCGGCCGAGTACACTCGGAGGCAGGCTCAGCAATTGCGAATGTCCAGGGACTCCTCCCACCGCAAAGGGGCCAGGACCAAAAGCTCTTGCTGCTCTTCAAGTAGCCACACAACCCCATTCTCAGCCCCACCAACGCTGGCGCTGTCTCTTTCTACAGCCTCCCAAAAGAGAACACTATTTGCGTGGGCCGCCGAGTAGAGCCGGAGGCAGGCAACACAATTGCGAACATCCAGGGATTCCTCCCACCGCAAAGGGGCCAGGACCAAAAGCTCTTGCTGCTCTTCAAGTAGCCAGGCTACCCCATTCACAGCCCCACCAACGCTGGTGCTGTCTCTTTCTAGAGCCTCCCAAACTCCAATATTATCTGCCTGCGGAGCTGAGTACACCCGGAGCCCAGCTCAGCAATTGCGAATCTCCACGGATTCCTCCCACCCCAAAGGGACCAGGACCAAAAGCTCTTGCTGCTCTTCAAGTAGCCACGCAACCCCATTCACAGCCCTACAAACGCTGGCGCTGTCTCTTTCTGGTGCCTCCCAAAGCCCATTACTATCTGCGTGGGCTGCTGAGGAGACCCGGAGGCAGGCTCAGCAATTGCGAACGTCCAGGGATTCCTCCCACCCCAAAGGGACCAGGACCAAAAGCTCTTGCTGCTCTTCAAGTAGCGAGGCGAACCCAATTCATAGCGCCACGAACACTGGCACTGTCTCTTTCTAGTGTCTCCCAAAGCCGAATAATATCTGCCTGGGCTGCCGAGTACACTCGGAGGCAGGCTCAGCAATTGCGAACATCCAGGGATTCCTCCCACCGCAAATGTGCCACGACCAAAAGCTCTTGCTGCTCTTCAAGTAGCCAGGCAAACCCCATTCACAGCCCCCAAAACACTGGCACTGTCTCTTTCTAGAGCCTCCCAAAAGAGAACACTGTTTGTGTGGGCCGCTGAGGACACCCTGAGGAAGGCTCAGCAATTGCGAACGTCCAGGGATTCCTGCCACCCCAAAGGCGCCAGGACCAAAAGCTCTTGCTGCTCTTCAAGTAGCCACACAACCCCATTCTCAGCCCCACCAAGGCTGGTGCTGTCTCTTTCTACAGCCTCCCAAAATAGAACACTATTTGCGTGGGCCGCCGAGCAGAGCCGGAGGCAGGCAACACAATTGCAAACATCCAGGGATTCCTGACACCCCAAAGGCGCCAGGACCCAAAGCTCTTGCTGCTCTTCAAGTAGCGAGGTGAACCGCATTCATAGCCCCACGAACACTGGCACTGTCTCTTTCTAGTGTCTCCCAAAGCCGAATAATATCTGCCTGGGCTGCCGAGTACACTCGGAGGCATGCTCAGCAATTGCGAACGTCCAGGGATTCCTCCCACCGCAAAGGGGCCAGGACCAAAAGCTCTTGCTGCTCTTCAAGTAGCCACACAACCCCATTCTCAGCCCCACCAACGCTGGTGCTGTCTCTTTCTACAGCCTCCCAAAATAGAACACTATTTGCGTGGGCTGCCGAGTAGAGCCGGAGGAAGGCAACACAATTGCGAACATCCAGGGATTCCTGACACCCCAAAGGCGCCAGGACCAAAAGCTCTTGCTGCTCTTCAAGTAGCGAGGCGAACCCCATTCATAGCCCCACGAACACTGGCACTGTCTCTTTCTAGTGTCTCCCAAAGCCGAATAATATCTGCCTGGGCTGCCGAGTACACTCAGAGGCATGCTCAGCAATTGCGAACGTCCAGGGATTCCTGCCACCCCAAAGGCGCCAGGACCAAAAGCTCTTGCTGCTCTTCAAGTAGCCACACAACCCCATTCTCAGCCCCACCAAGGCTGGTGCTGTCTCTTTCTACAGCCTCCCAAAATAGAACACTATTTGCGTGGGCCGCCGAGTAGAGCCGGAGGCAGGCAACACAATTGCGAACATCCAGGGATTCCTCCCACCGCAAAGGGGCCAGGACCAAAAGCTCTTGCTGCTCTTCAAGTAGCCAGGACACCCCATTCACAGCCCCACCAATGCTGGTGCTGTCTCTTTCTAGAGCCTCCCAAACTCCAATATCATCTGCCTGCGGAGCTGAGTACACCCGGAGCCCAGCTCAGCAATTGTGAATCTCCAGGGATTCCTCCCACCCCAAAGGGACCAGGACCAAAAGCTCTTGCTGCTCTTCAAGTAGCCAGGCAACCCCATTCACAGCCCTACAAACGCTGGCGCTGTCTCTTTCTGGTGCCTCCCAAAGCCCAATAATATCTGCATGGGCTGCTGAGGAGACCCGGCGGCAGGCTCAGCAATTGCGAACGTCCAGGGATTCCTCCCACCGCAAAGGGGCCACGACCAAAAGCTCTTGCTGCTCTTCAAGTAGCCAGGCAAACCCCATTCACAGCCCCACCAACGCTGGTGCTGTCTCTTTCTAGAGCCTCCCAAAAGAGAACACTCTTTGTGTGGGCCGCTGAGGACACCCTGAGGAAGGCTCAGCAATTGCGAACGTCCAGGGATTCCTCCCACCCCAAAGGCGCCAGGACCAAAAGCTCTTGCTGCTCTTCAAGTAGCCACACAACCCCATTCACAGACCCACCAACGCTGGTGCTATCTCTTTCTACAGCCTCCCAAAAGAGAACACTATTTGCGTGGGCCGCCGAGTAGAGCCGGAGGCAGGCAACACAATTGCGAACATCCAGGGATTCCTGACACCCCAAAGGGGCCAGGACCAAAAGCTCTTGCTGCTCTTCAAGTAGCGAGGCGAACCCCATTCATAGCCCCACGAACACTGGCACTGTCTCTTTCTAGTGTCTCCCAAAGCCGAATAATATGTGCCTGGGCGGCCGAGTACACTCGGAGGCAGGCTCAGCAATTGCGAATGTCCAGGGACTCCTCCCACCGCAAAGGGGCCAGGACCAAAAGCTCTTGCTGCTCTTCAAGTAGCCACACAACCCCATTCTCAGCCCCACCAACGCTGGCGCTGTCTCTTTCTACAGCCTCCCAAAAGAGAACACTATTTGCGTGGGCCGCCGAGTAGAGCCGGAGGCAGGCAACACAATTGCGAACATCCAGGGATTCCTCCCACCGCAAAGGGGCCAGGACCAAAAGCTCTTGCTGCTCTTCAAGTAGCCAGGCTACCCCATTCACAGCCCCACCAACGCTGGTGCTGTCTCTTTCTACAGCCTCCCAAACTCCAATATTATCTGCCTGCGGAGCTGAGTACACCCGGAGCCCAGCTCAGCAATTGCGAATCTCCACGGATTCCTCCCACCCCAAAGGGACCAGGACCAAAAGCTCTTGCTGCTCTTCAAGTAGCCACCCAACCCCATTCACAGCCCTACAAACGCTGGCGCTGTCTCTTTCTGGTGCCTCCCAAAGCCCATTACTACCTGCGTGGGCTGCTGAGGAGTCCCGGAGGCAGGCTCAGCAATTGCGAACGTCCAGGTATTCCTCCCACCGCAAAGGGGCCAGGACCAAAAGCTCTTGCTGCTCTTCAAGTAGCGAGGCGAACCGCATTCATAGCCCCACGAACACTGGCACTGTCTCTTTCTAGTGTCTCCCAAAGCCGAATAATATGTGGCTGGGCTGCCGAGTACACTCGGAGGCAGGCTCAGCAATTGCGAACATCCAGGGATTCCTCCCACCGCAAATGTGCCACGACCAAAAGCTCTTGCTGCTCTTCAAGTAGCCAGGCAAACCCCATTCACAGCCCCCAAAACACTGGCACTGTCTCTTTCTAGAGCCTCCCAAAAGAGAACACTGTTTGTGTGGGCCGCTGAGGACACCCTGAGGAAGGCTCAGCAATTGCGAACGTCCAGGGATTCCTGCCACCCCAAAGGCGCCAGGACCAAAAGCTCTTGCTGCTCCTCAATTAGCCACACAACCCCATTCTCAGCCCCACCAACGCTGGTGCTGTCTCTTTCTACAGCCTCCCAAAATAGACACTATTTGCGTGGGCCGCCGAGCAGAGCCGGAGGCAGGCTCAGCAATTGCAAACATCCAGGGATTCCTGACACCCCAAAGGGGCCAGGACCCAAAGCTCTTGCTGCTCTTCAAGTAGCGAGGTGAACCGCATTCATAGCCCCACGAACACTGGCACTGTCTCTTTCTAGTGTCTCCCAAAGCCGAATAATATCTGCCTGGGCTGCCGAGTACACTCGGAGGCATGCTCAGCAATTGCGAACGTCCAGGGATTCCTCCCACCGCAAAGGGGCCAGGACCAAAAGCTCTTGCTGCTCTTCAAGTAGCCACACAACCCCATTCTCAGCCCCACCAACGCTGGTGCTGTCTCTTTCTACAGCCTCCCAAAATAGAACACTATTTGCGTGGGCTGCCGAGTAGAGCCGGAGGAAGGCAACACAATTGCGAACATCCAGGGATTCCTGACACCCCAAAGGCGCCAGGACCAAAAGCTCTTGCTGCTCTTCAAGTAGCGAGGCGAACCCCATTCATAGCCCCACGAACACTGGCACTGTCTCTTTCTAGTGTCTCCCAAAGCCGAATAATATCTGCCTGGGCTGCCGAGTACACTCAGAGGCATGCTCAGCAATTGCGAACGTCCAGGGATTCCTGCCACCCCAAAGGCGCCAGGACCAAAAGCTCTTGCTGCTCTTCAAGTAGCCACACAACCCCATTCTCAGCCCCACCAAGGCTGGTGCTGTCTCTTTCTAGAGCCTCCCAAAATAGAACACTATTTGCGTGGGCCGCCGAGTAGAGCCGGAGGCAGGCTCAGCAATTGCGAATGTCCAGGGATTCCTGCCACCCCAAAGGGACCAGGACCAAAAGCTCTTGCTGCTCTTCAAGTAGCCACACAACCCCATTCACAGACCCACCAAGGCTTGTGCTGTCTCTTTTTACAGCCTCCCAAAATAGAACACTGTTTGCGTGGGCTGCTGAGGAGTCCCGGAGGCACGCTCAGCAATTGCGAACGTCCAGGGATTCCTCCCACCGCAAAGGGGCCACGACCAAAAGCTCTTCCTGCTCTTCAAGTAGCGAGGCAACCCCATTCACAGCCCTACAAACGCTGGCGCTGTCTCTTTCTGGTGCCTCCCAAAGCCCAATACTATCTGCGTGGGCTGCTGAGGAGACCCGGAGGCAGGCAACACAATTGCGAACGCCCAGGGATTCCTCCCACCCCAAAGGGGCCAGGACCAAAAGCTCTTGCTGCTCTTCAAGTAGCCAGGCTACCCCATTCACAGCCCCACCAACGCTGGTGCTGTCTCTTTCTACAGCCTCCCAAAATTGAACACTATTTGCGTGGGCCGCCGAGTAGAGCTGGATTCAGGCAACACAATTGCGAACATCCAGGGATTCCTGACACCCCAAAGGGGCCAGGACCAAAAGCTCTTGCTGCTCTTCAAGTAGCGAAGCGAACCCCATTCATAGCCCCACGAACACTGGCACTGTCAATTTCTAGTGTCTCCCAAACCCGAATAATATGTGCCTGGGCCGCCGAGTACACTTGGAGGCAGGCTCAGCAATTGCGAACATCCAGGGATTCCTCCCACCGCAAAGGGGCCAGGACCAAAAGCTCTTGCTGCTCTTCAAGTAGCCAGGACACCCCATTCACAGCCCCACCAACGCTGGCGCTGTCTCTTTCTACAGCCTCCCAATATAGAACACTGTTTGCGTGGGCTGCTGAGGAGACCCGGAGGCAGGCTCAGCAATTGCGAACGTCCAGGGATTCCTGCCACCGCAAAGGGGTCAGGACCAAAAGCTCTTGCTGCTCTTCAAGTAGCCAGGTAAACCCCATTCACAGCCCCAAAAACACTGGCACTGTCTCTTTCTAGTGCCTCCCAAAACAGAACACTCTTTGCGTGGGCCGCTGAGGACACCCTGAGGAAGGCTCAGCAATTGCGAACGTCCAGGGATTCCTGCCACCCCAAAGGCGCCAGGACCAAAAGCTCTTGCTGCTCTTCAAGTAGCCACACAACCCCATTCTCAGCCCCACCAACGCTGGTGCTGTCTCTTTCCACAGCCTCCCAAAATAGACACTATTTGCGTGGGCCGCCGAGCAGAGCCGGAGGCAGGCAACACAATTGCAAACATCCAGGGATTCCTGACACCCCAAAGGCGCCAGGACCCAAAGCTCTTGCTGCTCTTCAAGTAGCGAGGTGAACTGCATTCATAGCCCCACGAACACTGGCACTGTCTCTTTCTAGTGTCTCCCAAAGCCGAATAATATCTGCCTGGGCTGCCGCGTACACTCGGAGGCAGGCTCAGCAATTGCGAACGTCCAGGGATTCCTCCCACCGCAAAGGGGCCAGGACCAAAAGCTCTTGCTGCTCTTCAAGTAGCCACACAACCCCATTCTCAGCCCCACCAACGTTGGTGCTGTCTCTTTCTACAGCCTCCCAAAATAGAACACTATTTGCGTGGGACGCCGAGTAGAGCCGGAGGAAGGCAACACAATTGCGAACATCCAGGGATTCCTGACACCCCAAAGGCGCCAGGACCAAAAGCTCTTGCTGCTCTTCAAGTAGCGAGGCGAACCCCATTCATAGCCCCACGAACACTGGCACTGTCTCTTTCTAGTGTCTCCCAAAGCCGAATAATATCTGCCTGGGCTGCCGAGTACACTCAGAGGCATGCTCAGCAATTGCGAACGTCCAGGGATTCCTGCCACCCCAAAGGCGCCAGGACCAAAAGCTCTTGCTGCTCTTCAAGTAGCCACACAACCCCATTCTCAGCCCCACCAAGGCTGGTGCTGTCTCTTTCTACAGCCTCCCAAAATAGAACACTATTTGCGTGGGCCGCCGAGCAGAGCCGGAGGCAGGCAACACAATTGCGAACATCCAGGGATTCCTCCCACCGCAAAGGGGCCACGACCAAAAGCTCTTGCTGCTCTTCAAGTAGCCACACAACCCCATTCACAGACCCACCAAGGCTTGTGCTGTCTCTTTTTACAGCCTCCCAAAATAGAACACTGTTTGCGTGGGCTGCTGAGGAGTCCCGGAGGCACGCTCAGCAATTGCGAACGTCCAGGGATTCCTCCCACCCCAAAGGGGCCACGACCAAAAGCTCTTCCTGCTCTTCAAGTAGCGAGGCAACCCCATTCACAGCCCTACAAACGCTGGCGCTGTCTCTTTCTGGTGCCTCCCAAAGCCCAATACTATCTGCGTGGGCTGCTGAGGAGACCCGGAGGCAGGCAACACAATTGCGAACGCCCAGGGATTCCTGCCACCCCAAAGGCGCCAGGACCAAAAGCTCTTGCTGCTCTTCAAGTAGCCACACAACCCCATTCACAGACCCACCAACGCTGGTGCTGTCTCTTTCTACAGCCTCCCAAAATTGAACACTATTTGCGTGGGCCGCCGAGTAGAGCTGGATTCAGGCAACACAATTGCGAACATCCAGGGATTCCTGACACCCCAAAGGGGCCAGGACCAAAAGCTCTTGCTGCTCTTCAAGTAGCGAAGCGAACCCCATTCATAGCCCAACGAACACTGCCACTGTCAATTTCTAGTGTCTCCCAAACCCGAATAATATGTGCCTGGGCCGCCGAGTACACTTGGAGGCAGGCTCAGCAATTGCGAACATCCAGGGATTCCTCCCACCGCAAAGGGGCCAGGACCAAAAGCTCTTGCTGCTCTTCAAGTAGCCAGGACACCCCATTCACAGCCCCACCAACGCTGGCGCTGTCTCTTTCTACAGCCTCCCAATATAGAACACTGTTTGCGTGGGCTGCTGAGGAGACCCGGAAGCAGGCTCAGCAATTGCGAACGTCCAGGGATTCCTCCCACCGCAAAGGGGCCAGGACCAAAAGCTCTTGCTGCTCTTCAAGTAGCCAGGTAAACCCCATTCACAGCCCCAAAAACACTGGCACTGTCTCTTTCTAGAGCCTCCCAAAAGAGAACACTCTTTGCGTGGGCCGCTGAGGACACCCTGAGGAAGGCTCAGCAATTGCGAACGTCCAGGGATTCCTGCCACCCCAAAGGCGCCAGGACCAAAAGCTCTTGCTGCTCTTCAAGTAGCCACACAACCCCATTCTCAGCCCCACCAACGCTGGTGCTGTCTCTTTCTACAGCCTCCCAAAATAGAACACTATTTGCGTGGGCCGCCAAGTAGAGCCGGAGGCAGGCAACACAGTTGCGAACATCCAGGGATTCCTGACACCCCAAAGGGGCCAGGACCAAAAGCTCTTGCTGCTCTTCAAATAGCCACACAACCCCATTCACAGACCCACCAACGCTGGTGCTGTCTCTTTCTACAGCCTCCCAAAATAGAACACTGTTTGTGTGGGCCGCCGAGTAGAGCCAGAGGCAGGCAACACAATTGCGAACATCCAGGGATTCCTGACACCCCAAAGGGGCCAGGACCAAAAGCTCTTGCTGCTCTTCAAGTAGCCACACAACCCCATTCATAGCCACACGAACACTGGCACTGTCTCTTTCTAGAGCCTCCCAAAATAGAACACTGTTTGTGTTGGCCGCCGAGTAGAGCCGGAGGCAGGCAACACAATTGCGAACATCCAGGGATTCCTCCCACCGCAAAGGGGCCAGGACCAAAAGCTCCTGCTGCTCTTCAAGTAGCCACACAACCCCATTCTCAGCCCCACCAACGCTGGTGCTGTCTCTTTCTAGAGCCTCCCAAACTCCAATATTATCTGCCTGCGGAGCTGAGTACACCTGGAGCCCAGCTCAGCAATTGTGAATCTCCAGGGATTCCTGCCACCCCAAAGAGGCCAGGACCAAAAGCTCCTGCTGCTCTTCAAGTAGCCAGGACACCGCATTCACAGACCCACCAAGGCTGGTGCTGTCTCTTTCTAGAGCCTCCCAAAGCTGAATAATATCTGCCTGGGCCGCCGAGTACACTCGGAGTCAGGCTCAGCAATTGTGAATCTCCAGGGATTCCTCCCACGCCAAAGGGACCAGGACCAAAAGCTCTTGCTGCTCTTCAAGTAGCCACACAACCCCATTCTCAGCCCCACCAACGCTGGTGCTGTCTCTTTCTACAGCCTCCCAAAAGAGAACACTATTTGCGTGGGACGCCGAGCAGAGCCGGAGGCAGGCAACACAGTTGCGAACATCCAGGGATTCCTGACACCCCAAAGGCGCCAGGACCAAAAGCTCTTGCTGCTCTTCAAGTAGCCACGCAAACCGCATTCATAGCCCCACGAACACTGGCACTGTCTCTTTCTAGTGTCTCCCAAAGCCGAATAATATCTGCCTGGGCTGCCGAGTACACTCGGAGGCATGCTCAGCAATTGCGAACGTCCAGGGATTCCTCCCACCGCAAAGGGGCCAGGACCAAAAGCTCTTGCTGCTCTTCAAGTAGCCACACAACCCCATTCTCAGCCCCACCAACGCTGGTGCTGTCTCTTTCTACAGCCTCCCAAAATAGAACACTATTTGCGTGAGCTGCCGAGTAGAGCCGGAGGCAGGCAACACAATTGCGAACATCCAGGGATTCCTGACACCCCAAAGGGGCCAGGACCAAAAGCTCTTGCTGCTCTTCAAGTAGCCAGGCAACCCCATTCATAGCCCCACCAACGCTGGTGCTGTCTCTTTCTACAGCCTCCCAAAATAGAACACTCTTTGCATGGGCCGCTGAGGACACCGTGCGGAAGGCTCAGCAATTGCGAACGTCCAGGGATTCCTCCCACCCCAAAGGCGCCAGGACCAAAAGCTCTTGCTGCTCTTCAAGTAGCCACACAACCCCATTCACAGCCCCACCAACGCTGGTGCTGTCTCTTTCTACAGCCTCCCAAAATTGAACACTATTTGCGTGGGCCGCCGAGTAGAGCTGGAGTCAGGCAACACAATTGCGAACATCCAGGGATTCCTGACAACCCAAAGGCGCCAGGACCAAAAGCTCTTGCTGCTCTTCAAGTAGCGAGGCGAACCCCATTCATAGCCCCACGAACACTGGCACTGTCTCTTTCTAGTGTCTCCCAAAGCCGAATAATATGTGCCTGGGCCGCCGAGTACACTCGGAGGCACGCTCAGCAATAGCGAACGTCCAGGGATTCCTCCCACCGCAAAGGGGCCAGGACCAAAAGCTCTTGCTGCTCTTCAAGTAGCCACACAACCCCATTCACAGACCCACCAACGCTGGTGCTGTCTCTTTCTAGAGCCTCCCAAAATAGAACACTGTTTGCGTGGGCTGCTGAGGAGTCCCGGAGGCAGGCTCAGCAATTGCGAACGTCCAGGGATTCCTCCCACCGCAAAGGGGCCAGGACCAAAAGCTCTTGCTGCCTCTTCAAGTAGCCAGGACACCCCATTCACGGCCCTACCAACGCTGGTGCTTGTCTCTTTCTACAGCCTCCCAATATAGAACACTGTTTGCGTGGGCTGCTGAGGAGACCCGGAGGCAGGCTCAGCAATTGCGAACGTCCAGGGATTCCTCCCACCGCAAAGGGGCCAGGACCAAAAGCTCTTGCTGCTCTTCAACTAGCGAGGCGAACCCAATTCATAGCGCCACGAACACTGGCACTGTCTCTTTCTAGTGTCTCCCAAAGCCGAATAATATGTGGCTGGGCTGTCGAGTACACTCGGAGGCATGCTCAGCAATTGTGAATCTCCAGGGATTCCTCCCACCGCAAATGTGCCACGACCAAAAGCTCTTGCTGCTCTTCAAGTAGCCAGGCAAACGCATTCACAGCCCCACCAATGCTGGTGCTGTCTCTTTCTAGAGCCTCCCAAAAGAGAACACTGTTTGTGTGGGCCGCTGAGGACACCCTGAGGAAGGCTCAGCAATTGCGAACATCCAGGGATTCCTGCCACCCCAAAGGAACCAGGACCAAAAGCTCTTGCTGCTCTTCAAGTAGCCACACAAGCCCATTCACAGACCCACCAACGCTGGTGCTGTCTCTTTCTAGAGCCTCCCAAAAGAGAACACTATTTGCGTGGGCCGCCGAGTAGAGCCGGAGGCAGGCAACACAATTGCGAACATCCAGGGATTCCTCCCACCGCAAAGGGGCCAGGACCAAAAGCTCTTGCTGCTCTTCAAGTAGCCAGGCAAACCCCATTCACAGCCCCACCAACGCTGGTGCTGTCTCTTTCTGGTGCCTCCCAAAGCCCAATACTATCTGCGTGGGCTGCTGAGGAGACCCGGAGGCAGGCTCAGCAATTGCGAACGTCCAGGGATTCCTCCCACCGCAAAGGGGCCACGACCAAAAGCTCTTGCTGCTCTTCAAGTAGCCAGGCAAACCCCATTCACAGCCCCACCAACGCTGGTGCTGTCTCTTTCTAGAGCCTCCCAAAATAGAACACTGTTTGCGTGGGCTGCTGAGGAGACCCGGAGGAAGGCTCAGCAATTGCGAACGTCCAGGGATTCCTCCCACCGCAAAGGGGCCAGGACCAAAAGCTCTTGCTGCTCTTCAAGTAGCCAGGCAAACCCCATTCACAGCCCCACCAACGCTGGCACTGTCTCTTTCTAGAGCCTCCCAAAAGAGAACACTGTTTGTGTGGGCCGCTGAGGACACCCTGAGGAAGGCTCAGCAATTGTGAACGTCCAGGGATTCCTGCCACCCCAAAGGCGCCATGACCAAAAGCTCTTGCTGCTCTTCAAGTAGCCACACAACCCCATTCACAGACCCACCAACGCTGGTGCTGTCTCTTTCTACAGCCTCCCAAAAGAGAACACTGTTTGCGTGGGCTGCTGAGGAGTTCCAGAGGCAGGCTCAGCAATTGCGAACGTCCGGGGATTCCTCCCACCGCAAAGGGGCCAGGACCAAAAGCTCTTGCTGCTCTTCAAGTAGCCAGGACACCCCATTCACAGCCCCACCAACGCTGGTGCTGTCACTTTCTAGAGGCTCCCAAACTCCAATATTATCTGCCTGCGGAGCTGAGTACACCCGGAGCCCAGCTCAGCAATTGTGAATCTCCAGGGCTTCCTCCCACCGCAAAGGGGCCAGGACCAAAAGCTCTTGCTGCTCTTCAAGTAGCCACACAACCCCATTCTCAGCCCCACCAACGCTGGCGCTGTCTCTTTCTAGAGCCTCCCAAAAGAGAACACTATTTGCGTGGGCCGCCGAGTAGAGCCGGAGGCAGGCAACACAATTGCGAACATCCAGGGATTCCTCCCACCGCAAAGGGGCCAGGACCAAAAGCTCTTGCTGCTCTTCAAGTAGCCAGGCAAACCCCATTCACAGCCCCACCAACGCTGGTGCTGTCTCTTTCTGGTGCCTCCCAAAGCCCAATACTATCTGCGTGGGCTGCTGAGGAGACCCGGAGGCAGGCTCAGCAATTGCGAACGTCCAGGGATTCCTCCCACCGCAAAGGGGCCACGACCAAAAGCTCTTGCTGCTCTTCAAGTAGCCAGGCAAACCCCATTCACAGCCCCACCAACGCTGGTGCTGTCTCTTTCTAGAGCCTCCCAAAATAGAGCACTGTTTGCGTGGGCTGCTGAGGAGACCCGGAGGATGGCTCAGCAATTGCGAACGTCCAGGGATTCCTCCCACTGCAAAGGGGCCAGGACCAAAAGCTCTTGCTGCTCTTCAAGTAGCCAGGCAAACCCCACTCACAGCCCCACCAACGCTGGCACTGTCTCTTTCTAGAGCCTCCCAAAAGAGAACACTGTTTGTGTGGGCCGCTGAGGACACCCTGAGGAAGGCTCAGCAATTGTGAACGTCCAGGGATTCCTGCCACCCCAAAGGCGCCATGACCAAAAGCTCTTGCTGCTCTTCAAGTAGCCACACAACCCCATTCTCAGCCCCACCAACGCTGGCGCTGTCTCTTTCTAGAGCCTCCCAAAAGAGAACACTATTTGCGTGGGACGCCGAGTAGAGCCGGAGGCAGGCAACACAATTGCGAACATCCAGGGATTCCTCCCACCGCAAAGGGGCCAGGACCAAAAGCTCTTGCTGCTCTTCAAGTAGCCACACAACCCCATTCACAGACCCACCAACGCTGGTGCTATCTCTTTCTACAGCCTCCCAAAAGAGAACACTATTTGCGTGGGCCGCCGAGTACACCCGGAGGCAGGCTCAGCAATTGCGAACATCCAGGGATTCCTGCCACCCCAAAGGCGCCAGGACCAAAAGCTCTTGCTGCTCTTCAAGTAGCCACACAACCCCATTCACAGACCCACCAACGCTGGTGCTGTCTCTTTCTAGAGCCTCCCAAAATAGAACACTATTTGCGTGGGCCGCCGAGTAGAGCCGGAGGCAGGCTCAGCAATTGCGAATGTCCAGGGATTCCTGACACCCCAAAGGGACCAGGACCAAAAGCTCTTGCTGCTCTTCAAGTAGCCAGGCTACCCCATTCACAGCCCCACCAACGCTGGTGCTGTCTCTTTCTACAGCCTCCCAAACTCCAATATTATCTGCCTGCGGAGCTTAGTACACCCGGAGCCCAGCTCAGCAATTGCAAATCTCCAGGGATTACTCCCACTCCAAAGGGACCAGGACCAAAAGCTCTTGCTGCTCTTCAAGTAGCCAGGCAACCCCATTCACAGCCCTACAAACGCTGGCGCTGTCTCTTTCTGGTGCCTCCCAAAGCCCAATACTATCTCCATGGGCTGCTGAGGAGACCCGGAGGCAGGCTCAGCAATTGCGAACGTCCAGGGATTCCTCCCACCGCAAAGGGGCCAGCACCAAAAGCTCTTGCTGCTCTTCAAGTAGCCAGGCAAACCCCATTCACAGCCCCACCAACGCTGGCGCTGTCTCTTTCTACAGCCTCCCAAAATAGAACACACTTTGTATGGGCTGCTGAGGAGACCCGGAGGCAGGCTCAGCAATTGCGAACGTCCAGGGATTCCTCCCACCGCAAAGGGGCCAGGACCAAAAGCTCTTGCTGCTCTTCAAGTCACGAGGCGAACCCAATTCATAGCCCTATGAACACTGGCACTGTCGCTTTCTAGTGTCTCCCAAAGCCGAATAATATCTGCCTGGGCCGCCGAGTACACTCGGAGGCAGGCTCAGCAATTGCGAACATCCAGGGATTCCTGCCACCCCAAAGGGGCCAGGACCAAAAGCTCTTGCTGCTCTTCAAGTAGCCAGGACACCCCATTCACAGCCCCACCAAAGCTGGCGCTGTCTCTTTCTAGAGCCTCCCAAAAGAGAACACTGTTTGCGTGGGCTGCTGAGGAGTTCCAGAGGCAGGCTCAGCAATTGCGAACGTCCGGGGATTCCTCCCACCGCAAAGGGGCCAGGACCAAAAGCTCTTGCTGCTCTTCAAGTAGCCAGGACACCCCATTCACAGCCCCACCAACGCTGGTGCTGTCACTTTCTAGAGCCTCCCAAACTCCAATATTATCTGCCTGCGGAGCTGAGTACACCCGGAGCCCAGCTCAGCAATTGTGAATCTCCAGGGATTCCTCCCACCGCAAAGGGGGCAGGACCAAAAGCTCTTGCTGCTCTTCAAGTAGCCACACAAGCCCATTCTCAGCCCCACCAAGGCTGGTGCTGTCTCTTTCTACAGCCTCCCAAAATAGAACACTGTTTGCGTCGGCTGCTGAGGAGACCCGGAGGCAGGCTCAGCAATTGCGAACGTCCAGGGATTCCTCCCACCGCAAAGGGGCCACGACCAAAAGCTCTTGTTGCTCTTCAAGTAGCCAGGCAAACCCCATTCACAGCCCCAAAAACACTGGCACTGTCTCTTTCTAGAGCCTCCCAAAAGAGAAAACTGTTTGTGTGGGCCGCTGAGGACACCCTGAGGAAGGCTCAGCAATTGCGAACGTCCAGGGATTCCTGCCACCCCAAAGGGGCCACGACCAAAAGCTCTTGCTGCTCTTCAAGTAGCCACACAACCCCATTCTCAGCCCCACCAACGCTGGCGCTGTCTCTTTCTAGAGCCTCCCAAAAGAGAACACTATTTGCGTGGGCCGCCGAGTAGAGCCGGAGGCAGGCAACACAATTGCGAACATCCAGGGATTCCTCCCACCGCAAAGGGGCCACGACCAAAAGCTCTTGCTGCTCTTCAAGTAGCCAGGCAAACCCCATTCACAGCCCCACCAAGGCTGGTGCTGTCTTTTTCTACAGCCTCCCAATATAGAACACTGTTTGTGTGGGCCGCTGAGTACACCCGGCGGCAGGCTCAGCAATTGCGAAAGTCCAGGGATTCCTCCCACCGCAAAGGGGCCAGGACCAAAAGCTCTTGCTGCTCTTCAAGTAGCCAGGCAAACCCCATTCACAGCCCTAAAAACACTGGCACTGTCTCTTTCTAGAGCCTCCCAAAAGACAACACTGTTTGTGTGGGCCTCTGAGGAGACCCGGAGGCAGGCTCAGCAATTGCGAACGTCCAGGGATTCCTCCCACCGCAAAGGGGCCAGGACCAAAAGCTCTTGCTGCTCTTCAAGTAGCCAGGCAAACCCCATTCACAGCCCCACCAACGCTGGTGCTGTCTCTTTCTAGAGCCTCCCAAAATAGAGCACTGTTTGCGTGGGCTGCTGAGGAGACCCGGAGGAAGGCTCAGCAATTGCGAACGTCCAGGGATGCCTCCCACCGCAAAGGGGCCAGGACCAAAAGCTCTTGCTGCTCTTCAAGTAGCCACACAACCCCATTCACAGCCCCACCAACGCCGGCACTGTCTCTTTCTAGAGCCTCCCAAAAGAGAACACTGTTTGTTTGGGCCGCTGAGGACACCCTGAGGAAAGCTCAGCAATTGTGAACGTCCAGGGATTCCTGCCACCCCAAAGGCGCCATGACCAAAAGCTCTTGCTGCTCTTCAAGTAGCCACACAACCCCATTCTCAGCCCCACCAACGCTGGTGTTGTCTCTTTCTACAGCCTCCCAAAAGAGAACACTATTTGCGTGGGCCGCCGAGTAGAGCCGGAGGCAGGCAACACAATTGCGAACATCCAGGGATTCCTGACACCCTAAAGGGGCCAGGACCAAAAGCTCTTGCTGCTCTTCAAGTAGCCACACAACCCCATTCACAGCCCCACCAACGCTGGTGCTGTCTCTTTCTGGTGCCTCCCAAAGCCCAATACAATCTGCGTGGGCTGCTGAGGAGACCCGGAGGCAGGCTCAGCAATTGCGAACGTCCAGGGATTCCTCCCACCGCAAAGGGGCCAGCACCAAAAGCTCTTGCTGCTCTTCAAGTAGCCAGGCAAACCCCATTCACAGCCCCACCAACGCTGGCGCTGTCTCTTTCTACAGCCTCCCAAAATAGAACACTCTTTGCATGGGCTGCTGAGGAGACCCGGAGGCAGGCTCAGCAATTGCGAACGTCCAGGTATTCCTCCCACCGCAAAGGGGCCAGGACCAAAAGCTCTTGCTGCTCTTCAAGTAGCCAGGACACCCCATTCACAGCCCTACAAACGCTGGCGCTGTCTCTTTCTGGTGCCTCCCAAAGCCCAATAATATCTGCATGGGCTGCTGAGGAGACCCGGAGGCAGGCTCAGCAATTGCGAACGTCCAGGGATTCCTCCCACCGCAAAGGGGCCACGACCAAAAGCTCTTGCTGCTCTTCAAGTAGCCACACAACCCCATTCTCAGCCCCACCAACGCTGGCGCTGTCTCTTTCTAGAGCCTCCCAAAAGAGAACACTATTTGCGTGGGCCGCCGAGTAGAGCCGGAGGCAGGCAACACAATTGCGAACATCCAGGGATTCCTCCCACCGCAAAGGGGCCAGGACCAAAAGCTCTTGCTGCTCTTCAAGTAGCCAGGCTACCCCATTCACAGCCCCACCAACGCTGGTGCTGTCTCTTTCTGGTGCCTCCCAAAGCCCAATACTATCTGCGTGGGCTGCTGAGGAGACCCGGAGGCAGGCTCAGCAATTGCGAACGTCCAGGGATTCCTCCCACCGCAAAGGGGCCATGACCAAAAGCTCTTGCTGCTCTTCAAGTAGCCAGGCAAACCCCATTCACAGCCCCACCAACGCTGGTGCTGTCTCTTTCTAGAGCCTCCCAAAATAGAGCACTGTTTGCGTGGGCTGCTGAGGAGACCCGGAGGAAGGCTCAGCAATTGCGAACGTCCAGGGATGCCTCCCACTGCAAAGGGGCCAGGACCAAAAGCTCTTGCTGCTCTTCAAGTAGCCAGGCAAACCCCATTCACAGCCCCACCAACGCTGGCACTGTCTCTTTCTAGAGCCTCCCAAAAGAGAACACTGTTTGTGTGGGCCGCTGAGGACACCCTGAGGAAGGCTCAGCAATTGTGAACGTCCAGGGATTCCTGCCACCCCAAAGGCGCCATGACCAAAAGCTCTTGCTGCTCTTCAAGTAGCCACACAACCCCATTCTCAGCCCCACCAACGCTGGTGCTGTCTCTTTCTACAGCCTCCCAAAAGAGAACACTATTTGCGTGGGCCGCCGAGTAGAGCCGGAGGCAGGCAACACAATTGCGAACATCCAGGGATTCCTGACACCCTAAAGGGGCCAGGACCAAAAGCTCTTGCTGCTCTTCAACTAGCGAGGCGAACCCCATTCACAGCCCCAAAAACATTGGCACTGTATCTTTCTAGTGTCTCCCAAAGCCGAATAATA
This sequence comes from Platalea minor, assembly GCA_037975005.1. Taxonomy (NCBI): domain Eukaryota; kingdom Metazoa; phylum Chordata; class Aves; order Pelecaniformes; family Threskiornithidae; genus Platalea; species Platalea minor. Next base: position 80,939 of record JBBPFK010000124.1, read on the forward strand.
TCTGCCTGGGCTGCCGAGTACACCTGGAGGCATGCTCAGCAATTGCGAATGTCCAGGGATTCCTCCCACCGCAAAGGGGCCAGGACCAAAAGCTCTTGCTGCTCTTCAAGTAGCCACACAACCCCATTCTCAGCCCCACCAACGCTGGCGCTGTCTCTTTCTAGAGCCTCCCAAAAGAGAACACTATTTGCGTGGGCCGCCGAGTAGAGCCGGAGGCAGGCAACACAATTGCGAACGTCCAGGGATTCCTCCCACCGCAAAGGGGCCAGGACCAAAAGCTCTTGCTGCTCTTCAAGTAGCCACACAACCCCATTCACAGACCCACCAACGCTGGTGCTATCTCTTTCTACAGCCTCCCAAAAGAGAACACTATTTGCGTGGGCCGCCGAGTACACCCGGAGGCAGGCTCAGCAATTGCGAACATCCAGGGATTCCTGCCACCCCAAAGGCGCCAGGACCAAAAGCTCTTGCTGCTCTTCAAGTAGCCACACAACCCCATTCACAGACCCACCAACGCTGGTGCTGTCTCTTTCTACAGCCTCCCAAAGCCCAATACAATCTGCGTGGGCTGCTGAGGAGACCCGGAGGCAGGCTCAGCAATTGCGAACGTCCAGGGATTCCTCCCACCGCAAAGGGGCCAGCACCAAAAGCTCTTGCTGCTCTTCAAGTAGCCAGGCAAACCCTATTCACAGCCCCACCAACGCTGGCGCTGTCTCTTTCTACAGCCTCCCAAAATAGAACACTCTTTGCATGGGCTGCTGAGGAGACCCGGAGGCAGGCTCAGCAATTGCGAACGTCCAGGTATTCCTCCCACCGCAAAGGGGCCAGGACCAAAAGCTCTTGCTGCTCTTCAAGTAGCCAGGACACCCCATTCACAGCCCCACCAACGCTGGTGCTGTCACTTTCTAGAGCCTCCCAAACTCCAATATTATCTGCCTGCGGAGCTGAGTACACCCGGAGCCCAGCTCAGCAATTGTGAATCTCCAGGGATTCCTCCCACCGCAAAGGGGCCAGGACCAAAAGCTCTTGCTGCTCTTCAAGTAGCCAGGCAAACCCCATTCACAGCCCCAAAAACACTGGCACTGTCTCTTTCTAGAGCCTCCCAAAAGAGAAAACTGTTTGTGTGGGCCGCTGAGGACACCCTGAGGAAGGCTCAGCAATTGCGCACGTCCAGGGATTACTGCCACCCCAAAGGCGCCAGGACCAAAAGCTCTTGCTGCTCTTCAAGTAGCCACACAACCCCATTCTCAGCCCCACCAACGCTGGCGCTGTCTCTTTCTACAGCCTCCCAAAAGAGAACACTATTTGCGTGGGCCGCCGAGTAGAGCCGGAGGCAGGCAACACAATTGCGAACATCCAGGGATTCCTGACACCCCAAAGGCGCCAGGACCAAAAGCTCTTGCTGCTCTTCAAGTAGCCAGGACACCCCATTCACAGACCCACGAAGGCTGGTGCTGTCTCTTTCTAGAGCCTCCCAAACTCCAATATTATCTGCCTGCGGAGCTGAGTACACCCGGAGCCCAGCTCAGCAATTGCGAACATCCAGGGATTCCTGCCACCCCAAAGGGACCAGGACCAAAAGCTCTTGCTGCTCTTCAAGTAGCCAGGCAACCCCATTCACAGCCCTACAAACGCTGGCGCTGTCTCTTTCTGGTGCCTCCCAAAGCCCAATAATATCTGCATGGGCTGCTGAGGAGACCCGGAGGCAGGCTCAGCAATTGCGAACGTCCAGGGATTCCTCCCACCGCAAAGGGGCCACGACCAAAAGCTCTTGCTGCTCTTCAAGTAGCCAGGCAAACCCCATTCACAGCCCCACCAACGCTGGTGTTGTCTCTTTCTAGAGCCTCCCAAAAGAGAACACTGTTTGTGTGGGCCGCTGAGGACACCCTGAGGAAGGCTCAGCAATTGCGAACGTCCAGGGATTCCTCCCACCCAAAAGGCGCCAGGACCAAAAGCTCTTGCTGCTCTTCAAGTAGCCACACAACCCCATTCACAGACCCACCAACGCTGGTGCTATCTCTTTCTACAGCCTCCCAAAACAGAACACTATCTGCGTGGGCCGCCGAGTAGAGCCGGAGGCAGGCAACGCAATTGCGAACATCCAGGGATTCCTGACAACCCAAAGGCGCCAGGACCAAAAGCTCTTGCTGCTCTTCAAGTAGCGAGGCGAACCCCATTCATAGCCCCACGAACACTGGCACTGTCTCTTTCTAGTGTCTCCCAAAGCCGAATAATATGTGCCTGGGCGGCCGAGTACACTCGGAGGCAGGCTCAGCAATTGCGAATGTCCAGGGATTCCTTTCACCGCAAAGGGGCCAGGACCAAAAGCTCTTGCTGCTCTTCAAGTAGCCACACAACCCCATTCTCAGCCCCACCAACGCTGGCGCTGTCTCTTTCTAGAGCCTCCCAAAAGAGAACACTATTTGCGTGGGCCGCCGAGTAGAGCCGGAGGCAGGCAACACAATTGCGAACATCCAGGGATTCCTCCCACCGCAAAGGGGCCAGGACCAAAAGCTCTTGCTGCTCTTCAAGTAGCCAGGCTACCCCATTCACAGCCCCACCAACGCTGGTGCTGTCTCTTTCTGGTGCCTCCCAAAGCCCAATACTATCTGCGTGGGCTGCTGAGGAGACCCGGAGGCAGGCTCAGCAATTGCGAACGTCCAGGGATTCCTCCCACCGCAAAGGGGCCATGACCAAAAGCTCTTGCTGCTCTTCAAGTAGCCAGGCAAACCCCATTCACAGCCCCACCAATGCTGGTGCTGTCTCTTTCTAGAGCCTCCCAAAATAGAGCACTGTTTGCGTGGGCTGCTGAGGAGACCCGGAGGAAGGCTCAGCAATTGCGAACGTCCAGGGATGCCTCCCACTGCAAAGGGGCCAGGACCAAAAGCTCTTGCTGCTCTTCAAGTAGCCACACAACCCCATTCACAGCCCCACCAACGCCGGCACTGTCTCTTTCTAGAGCCTCCCAAAAGAGAACACTGTTTGTTTGGGCCGCTGAGGACACCCTGAGGAAAGCTCAGCAATTGTGAACGTCCAGGGATTCCTGCCACCCCAAAGGCGCCATGACCAAAAGCTCTTGCTGCTCTTCAAGTAGCCACACAACCCCATTCTCAGCCCCACCAACGCTGGTGCTGTCTCTTTCTACAGCCTCCCAAAAGAGAACACTATTTGCGTGGGCCGCCGAGTAGAGCCGGAGGCAGGCAACACAATTGCGAACATCCAGGGATTCCTGACACCCTAAAGGGGCCAGGACCAAAAGCTCTTGCTGCTCTTCAACTAGCGAGGCGAACCCCATTCACAGCCCCAAAAACATTGGCACTGTATCTTTCTAGTGTCTCCCAAAGCCGAATAATATCTGCCTGGGCTGCCGAGTACACCTGGAGCATGCTCAGCAATTGCGAATGTCCAGGGATTCCTCCCACCGCAAAGGGGCCAGGACCAAAAGCTCTTGCTGCTCTTCAAGTAGCCACACAACCCCATTCTCAGCCCCACCAACGCTGGCGCTGTCTCTTTCTAGAGCCTCCCAAAAGAGAACACTATTTGCGTGGGCCGCCGAGTACACCCGGAGGCAGGCAACACAATTGCGAACATCCAGGGATTCCTCCCACCGCAAAGGGGCCAGGACCAAAAGCTCTTGCTGCTCTTCAAGTAGCCACACAACCCCATTCACAGCCCCACCAACGCTGGTGCTGTCTCTTTCTGGTGCCTCCCAAAGCCCAATACAATCTGCGTGGGCTGCTGAGGAGACCCGGAGGCAGGCTCAGCAATTGCGAACGTCCAGGGATTCCTCCCACCGCAAAGGGGCCAGCACCAAAAGCTCTTGCTGCTCTTCAAGTAGCCAGGCAAACCCCATTCACAGCCCCACCAACGCTGGCGCTGTCTCTTTCTACAGCCTCCCAAAATAGAACACTCTTTGCATGGGCTGCTGAGGAGACCCGGAGGCAGGCTCAGCAATTGCGAACGTCCAGGTATTCCTCCCACCGCAAAGGGGCCAGGACCAAAAGCTCTTGCTGCTCTTCAAGTAGCCAGGACACCCCATTCACAGCCCTACAAACGCTGGCGCTGTCTCTTTCTGGTGCCTCCCAAAGCCCAATAATATCTGCATGGGCTGCTGAGGAGACCCGGAGGCAGGCTCAGCAATTGCGAACGTCCAGGGATTCCTCCCACCGCAAAGGGGCCACGACCAAAAGCTCTTGCTGCTCTTCAAGTAGCCACACAACCCCATTCTCAGCCCCACCAACGCTGGCGCTGTCTCTTTCTAGAGCCTCCCAAAAGAGAACACTATTTGCGTGGGCCGCCGAGTAGAGCCGGAGGCAGGCAACACAATTGCGAACATCCAGGGATTCCTCCCACCGCAAAGGGGCCAGGACCAAAAGCTCTTGCTGCTCTTCAAGTAGCCAGGCTACCCCATTCACAGCCCCACCAACGCTGGTGCTGTCTCTTTCTGGTGCCTCCCAAAGCCCAATACTATCTGCGTGGGCTGCTGAGGAGACCCGGAGGCAGGCTCAGCAATTGCGAACGTCCAGGGATTCCTCCCACCGCAAAGGGGCCATGACCAAAAGCTCTTGCTGCTCTTCAAGTAGCCAGGCAAACCCCATTCACAGCCCCACCAACGCTGGTGCTGTCTCTTTCTAGAGCCTCCCAAAATAGAGCACTGTTTGCGTGGGCTGCTGAGGAGACCCGGAGGAAGGCTCAGCAATTGCGAACGTCCAGGGATGCCTCCCACTGCAAAGGGGCCAGGACCAAAAGCTCTTGCTGCTCTTCAAGTAGCCAGGCAAACCCCATTCACAGCCCCACCAACGCTGGCACTGTCTCTTTCTAGAGCCTCCCAAAAGAGAACACTGTTTGTGTGGGCCGCTGAGGACACCCTGAGGAAGGCTCAGCAATTGTGAACGTCCAGGGATTCCTGCCACCCCAAAGGCGCCATGACCAAAAGCTCTTGCTGCTCTTCAAGTAGCCACACAACCCCATTCTCAGCCCCACCAACGCTGGTGCTGTCTCTTTCTACAGCCTCCCAAAAGAGAACACTATTTGCGTGGGCCGCCGAGTAGAGCCGGAGGCAGGCAACACAATTGCGAACATCCAGGGATTCCTGACACCCTAAAGGGGCCAGGACCAAAAGCTCTTGCTGCTCTTCAACTAGCGAGGCGAACCCCATTCACAGCCCCAAAAACATTGGCACTGTATCTTTCTAGTGTCTCCCAAAGCCGAATAATATCTGCCTGGGCTGCCGAGTACACCTGGAGGCATGCTCAGCAATTGCGAATGTCCAGGGATTCCTCCCACCGCAAAGGGGCCAGGACCAAAAGCTCTTGCTGCTCTTCAAGTAGCCACACAACCCCATTCTCAGCCCCACCAACGCTGGCGCTGTCTCTTTCTAGAGCCTCCCAAAAGAGAACACTATTTGCGTGGGCCGCCGAGTAGAGCCGGAGGCAGGCAACACAATTGCGAACGTCCAGGGATTCCTCCCACCGCAAAGGGGCCAGGACCAAAAGCTCTTGCTGCTCTTCAAGTAGCCACACAACCCCATTCACAGACCCACCAACGCTGGTGCTATCTCTTTCTACAGCCTCCCAAAAGAGAACACTATTTGCGTGGGCCGCCGAGTACACCCGGAGGCAGGCTCAGCAATTGCGAACATCCAGGGATTCCTGCCACCCCAAAGGCGCCAGGACCAAAAGCTCTTGCTGCTCTTCAAGTAGCCACACAACCCCATTCACAGACCCACCAACGCTGGTGCTGTCTCTTTCTACAGCCTCCCAAAGCCCAATACAATCTGCGTGGGCTGCTGAGGAGACCCGGAGGCAGGCTCAGCAATTGCGAACGTCCAGGGATTCCTCCCACCGCAAAGGGGCCAGCACCAAAAGCTCTTGCTGCTCTTCAAGTAGCCAGGCAAACCCTATTCACAGCCCCACCAACGCTGGCGCTGTCTCTTTCTACAGCCTCCCAAAATAGAACACTCTTTGCATGGGCTGCTGAGGAGACCCGGAGGCAGGCTCAGCAATTGCGAACGTCCAGGTATTCCTCCCACCGCAAAGGGGCCAGGACCAAAAGCTCTTGCTGCTCTTCAAGTAGCCAGGACACCCCATTCACAGCCCCACCAACGCTGGTGCTGTCACTTTCTAGAGCCTCCCAAACTCCAATATTATCTGCCTGCGGAGCTGAGTACACCCGGAGCCCAGCTCAGCAATTGTGAATCTCCAGGGATTCCTCCCACCGCAAAGGGGCCAGGACCAAAAGCTCTTGCTGCTCTTCAAGTAGCCAGGCAAACCCCATTCACAGCCCCAAAAACACTGGCACTGTCTCTTTCTAGAGCCTCCCAAAAGAGAAAACTGTTTGTGTGGGCCGCTGAGGACACCCTGAGGAAGGCTCAGCAATTGCGCACGTCCAGGGATTACTGCCACCCCAAAGGCGCCAGGACCAAAAGCTCTTGCTGCTCTTCAAGTAGCCACACAACCCCATTCTCAGCCCCACCAACGCTGGCGCTGTCTCTTTCTACAGCCTCCCAAAAGAGAACACTATTTGCGTGGGCCGCCGAGTAGAGCCGGAGGCAGGCAACACAATTGCGAACATCCAGGGATTCCTCCCACCGCAAAGGGGCCAGGACCAAAAGCTCTTGCTGCTCTTCAAGTAGCCAGGCTACCCCATTCACAGCCCCACCAACGCTGGTGCTGTCTCTTTCTGGTGCCTCCCAAAGCCCAATACTATCTGCGTGGGCTGCTGAGGAGACCCGGAGGCAGGCTCAGCAATTGCGAACGTCCAGGGATTCCTCCCACCGCAAAGGGGCCACGACCAAAAGCTCTTGCTGCTCTTCAAGTAGCCAGGCAAACCCCATTCACAGCCCCACCAACGCTGGTGCTGTCTCTTTCTAGAGCCTCCCAAAAGAGAACACTGTTTGTGTGGGCCGCTGAGGACACCCTGAGGAAGGCTCAGCAATTGTGAACGTCCAGGGATTCCTGCCACCCCAAAGGCGCCATGACCAAAAGCTCTTGCTGCTCTTCAAGTAGCCACACAACCCCATTCACAGACCCACCAACGCTGGTGCTGTCTCTTTCTACAGCCTCCCAAAAGAGAACACTATTTGCGTGGGCCGCCGAGTAGAGCCGGAGGCAGGCAACACAATTGCGAACATCCAGGGATTCCTGCCACCCTAAAGGGGCCAGGACCAAAAGCTCTTGCTGCTCTTCAACTAGCGAGGCGAACCCCATTCACAGCCCCAAAAACATTGGCACTGTCTCTTTCTAGTGTCTCCCAAAGCCGAATACTATCTGCCTGGGCGGCCGACTACACCTGGAGGCATGCTCAGCAATTGCGAATGTCCAGGGATTCCTCCCACCCCAAAGGGGCCAGGACCAAAAGCTCTTGCTGCTCTTCAAGTAGCCACACAACCCCATTCTCAGCCCCACCAACGCTGGCGCTGTCTCTTTCTAGAGCCTCCCAAAAGAGAACACTATTTGCGTGGGCCGCCGAGTAGAGCCGGAGGCAGGCAACACAATTGCGAACATCCAGGGATTCCTCCCACCGCAAAGGGGCCAGGACCAAAAGCTCTTGCTGCTCTTCAAGTAGCCAGGCTACCCCATTCACAGCCCCACCAACGCTGGTGCTGTCTCTTTCTGGTGCCTCCCAAAGCCCAATACTATCTGCGTGGGCTGCTGAGGAGACCCGGAGGCAGGCTCAGCAATTGCGAACGTCCAGGGATTCCTCCCACCGCAAAGGGGCCACGACCAAAAGCTCTTGCTGCTCTTCAAGTAGCCAGGCAAACCCCATTCACAGCCCCACCAACGCTGGTGCTGTCTCTTTCTAGAGCCTCCCAAAATAGAGCACTGTTTGCGTGGGCTGCTGAGGAGACCCGGAGGAAGGCTCAGCAATTGCGAACGTCCAGGGATTCCTCCCACTGCAAAGGGGCCAGGACCAAAAGCTCTTGCTGCTCTTCAAGTAGCCAGGCAAACCTCATTCACAGCCCCACCAACGCTGGCACTGTCTCTTTCTAGAGCCTCCCAAAAGAGAACACTGTTTGTGTGGGCCGCTGAGGACACCCTGAGGAAGGCTCAGCAATTGTGAACGTCCAGGGATTCCTGCCACCCCAAAGGGGCCAGGACCAAAAGCTCTTGCTGCTCTTCAAGTAGCCACACAACCCCATTCACAGACCCACCAACGCTGGTGCTGTCTCTTTCTACAGCCTCCCAAAAGAGAACACTATTTTCGTGGGCCGCCGAGTAGAGCCGGAGGCAGGCAACACAATTGCGAACATCCAGGGATTCCTGCCACCCTAAAGGGGCCAGGACCAAAAGCTCTTGCTGCTCTTCAACTAGCGAGGCGAACCCCATTCACAGCCCCAAAAACATTGGCACTGTATCTTTCTAGTGTCTCCCAAAGCCGAATAATATCTGCCTGGGCGGCCGACTACACCTGGAGGCATGCTCAGCAATTGCGAATGTCCAGGGATTCCTCCCACCCCAAAGGGGCCAGGACCAAAAGCTCTTGCTGCTCTTCAAGTCACGAGGCGAACCCAATTCATAGCCCTACGAACACTGGCACTGTCGCTTTCTAGTGTCTCCCAAAGCCGAATAATATGTGCCTGGGCCGCCGAGTACACTCGGAGGCAGGCTCAGCAATTGCGAACATCCAGGGATTCCTGCCACCCCAAAGGGGCCAGGACCAAAAGCTCTTGCTGCTCTTCAAGTAGCCAGGACACCCCATTCACAGCCCCACCAAAGCTGGCGCTGTCTCTTTCTAGAGCCTCCCAAAAGAGAACACTGTTTGCGTGGGCTGCTGAGGAGTTCCAGAGGCAGGCTCAGCAATTGCGAACGTCCGGGGATTCCTCCCACCGCAAAGGGGCCAGGACCAAAAGCTCTTGCTGCTCTTCAAGTAGCCAGGACACCCCATTCACAGCCCCACCAACGCTGGTGCTGTCACTTTCTAGAGCCTCCCAAACTCCAATATTATCTGCCTGCGGAGCTGAGTACACCCGGAGCCCAGCTCAGCAATTGTGAATCTCCAGGGATTCCTCCCACCCCAAAGGGACCAGTACCAAAAGCTCTTGCTGCTCTTCAAGTAGCCACACAACCCCATTCACAGCCCCACCAACGCTGGTGCTGTCTCTTTCTACAGCCTCCCAAAATAGAACACTATTTGCGTGGGCTGCAGAGGAGACCCGGAGGCAGGCTCAGCAATTGCGAACGTCCAGGGATTCCTCCCACCGCAAAGGGGCCAGGACCAAAAGCTCTTGTTGCTCTTCAAGTAGCCAGGCAAACCCCATTCACAGCCCCAAAAACACTGGCACTTTCTCTTTCTAGAGCCTCCCAAAAGAGAAAACTGTTTGTGTGGGCCGCTGAGGACACCCTGAGGAAGGCTCAGCAATTGCGAACGTCCAGGGATTCCTGCCACCCCAAAGGGGCCACGACCAAAAGCTCTTGCTGCTCTTCAAGTAGCCACACAACCCCATTCTCAGCCCCACCAACGCTGGCGCTGTCTCTTTCTAGAGCCTCCCAAAAGAGAACACTATTTGCGTGGGCCGCCGAGTAGAGCCGGAGGCAGGCAACACAATTGAGAACATCCAGGGATTCCTCCCACCGCAAAGGGGCCAGGACCAAAAGCTCCTGCTGCTCTTCAAGTAGCCAGACTACCCCATTCACAGCCCCACCAACGCTGGTGCTGTCTCTTTCTACAGCCTCCCAAACTCCAATATTATCTGCCTGCGGAGCTGAGTACACCCGGAGCCCAGCTCAGCAATTGCGAATCTCCAGGGATTCCTCCCACCCCAAAGGGACCAGGACCAAAAGCTCTTGCTGCTCTTCAAGTAGCCAGGCAACCCCATTCACAGCCCTACAAACGCTGGCGCTGTCTCTTTCTGGTGCCTCCCAAAGCCCAATACTATCTGCGTGGGCTGCTGAGGAGACCCGGAGGCAGGCTCAGCAATTGCGAACGTCCAGGGATTCCTCCCACCGCAAAGGGGCCAGGACCAAAAGCTCTTGCTGCTCTTCAAGTAGCAAGGCAAATCCCATTCACAGCCCCAAAAACACTTGCGCTGTCTCTTTCTAGAGCCTCCCAAAACAGAACACTGTTTGCGTGGGCTGCTGAGGAGACCCGGAGGCAGGCTCAGCAATTGCGAACGTCCAGGGATTCCTCCCACCCCAAAGGGGCCAGGACCAAAAGCTCTTGCTGCTCTTCAAGTAGCCAGGACACCCCATACACAGACCCACCAAGGCTGGTGCTGTCTCTTTCTACAGCCTCCCAAAATTGAACACTATTTGCGAGTGCTGCTGAGGAGACCCGGAGGCAGGCTCAGCAATTGAGAACGTCCAGGGATTCCTGCCACCGCAAAGGGGCCAGGACCAAAAGCTCTTGCTGCTCTTCAAGTAGCCACACAACCCCATTCACAGACCCACCAACGCTGGTGCTGTCTCTTTCTAGAGCCTCCCAAAATAGAACACTATTTGCGTGGGCCGCCGAGTAGAGCCGGAGGCAGGCTCAGCAATTGCGAATGTCCAGGGATTCCTGACACCCCAAAGGGGCCAGGACCAAAAGCTCTTGCTGCTCTTCAAGTAGCGAGGCGAACCCCATTCATAGCCCCACGAACACTGGCACTGTCTCTTTCTAGTGTCTCCCAAAGCCGAATAATATCTGCCTGGGCTGCCGAGTACACTCGGAGTCAGGCTCAGCAATTGTGAACGTCCAGGGATTCCTGACACCCCAAAAGCGCCAGGACCAAAAGCTCTTGCTGCTCTTCAAGTAGCCACACAACCCCATTCTCAGCCCCACCAACGCTGGTGCTGTCTCTTTCTACAGCCTCCAAAAAATAGAACAATATTTGCCTGGGCCGCCGAGTAGAGCCGCAGGCAGGCAACACAATTGCGAACATCCAGGGATTCCTGACACCCCAAAGGCGCCAGGACCAAAAGCTCTTGCTGCTCTTCAAGTAGCCAGGCAACCCCATTCACAGACCCACGAAGGCTGGCGCTGTCTCTTTCTAGAGCCTCCCAAACTCCAATATTATCTGCCTGCGGAGCTGAGTATACCCGGAGCCCAGCTCAGCAATTGTGAATCTCCAGGGATTCCTCCCACCCCAAAGGGACCAGGACCAAAAGCTCTTGCTGCTCTTCAAGTAGCCAGGCTAACCCATTCACAGCCCTACAAACGCTGGCGCTGTCTCTTTCTGGTGCCTCCCAAAGCCCAATACTATCTGCCTGGGCTGCAGAGGAGACCCGGAGGTAGGCTCAGCAATTGCGAACATCCAGGGATTCCTCCCACCACAAAGGGGCCAGGACCAAAAGCTCTTGCTGCTCTTCAAGTAGCCAGGCAAACCCCATTCACAGCCCCACCAACGCTGGCGCTGTCTCTTTCTAGAGCCTCCCAAAAGAGAACACTATTTGCGTGCGCCGCTGAGGAGACCCGGAGGCAGGCAACGCAATTGCGAATATCCACGGATTCCTGCCACCCCAAAGGCGCCAGGACCAAAAGCTCTTGCTGCTCTTCAAGCAGCGAGGCGAACCCCATTCATAGCCCCACGAACACTGGCACTGTCTCTTTCTAGAGTCTCCCAAAGCAAAATAATATCTGCCTGGGCCGCCGAGTACACTCGGAGGCAGGCTCAGCAATTGCGAACGTCCAGGGATTCCTCCCACCACAAAGGGGCCACGACCAAAAGCTCTTGCTGCTCTTCAAGTAGCCAGGACACCCCATTCACAGACCCACCAACGCTAGTGCTGTCTCTTTCTGGTGCCTCCCAAAATAGAACACTGTTTGCGTGGGCTGCTGAGGAGACCCGGAGGCAGGCTCAGCAATTGCGAACGTCCAGGGATTCCTGCCACCCCAAAGACGCCAGAACCAAAAGCTCTTGCTGCTCTTCAAGTAGCCAGGCAAAGACCATTCACAGCCCCACCAACGCTGGCGCTGTCTCTTTCTAGAGCCTCCCAAAATAGAACAGTGTTTGCGTGGGCCGCCGAGTAGAGCCGGAGGCAGTCTCAGTAATTGCGAATGTCCAGGGATTCCTGACATCCCAAAGGGACCAGGACCAAAAGCTCTTGCTGCTCTTCAAGTAGCGAGGCGAACCCCATTCACAGCCCCACGAACACTGGCACTGTCACTTTCTAGTGTCTCCCAAAGCCGAATAATATCTGCATGGGCCGCCGAGTACACTCGGAGGCAGGCTCAGCAATTGCGAACGTCCAGGGATTCCTCCCACCGCAAAGGGGCCAGGACCAAAAGCTCTTGCTGCTCTTCAAGTAGCCACACAACCCCATTCTCAGCCCCACCAACGCTGGTGCTGTCTCTTTCTACAGCCTCCCAAAATAGAACACTATTTGCGTGGGCCGCCGAGTAGAGCCGGAGGCAGGCAACACAATTGCGAACATCCAGGGATTCCTGACACCCCAAAGGGGCCAGGACCAAAAGCTCTTGCTGCTCTTCAAGTAGCGAGGCGAACCCCTTTCACAGCCCCACGAACACTGGCACTGTCACTTTCTAGTGTCTCCAAAACCCGAATAATATCTGCTTGGGCCGCCGAGTACACCCGGAGGAAGGCTCAGCAATTGCGAACGTCCAGGGATTCCTCCCACCGCAAAGGGGCCAGGACCAAAAGCTCTTGCTGCTCCTCAAGTAGCCAGGCAACCCCATGCACAGCCCCACCAAGGCTGGTGCTGTCTCTTTCTACAGCCTCCCAATATAGAACACTGTTTACGTGGGCTGCTGAGGAGTCCCGGAGGCAGGCTCAGCAATTGCGAACGTCCAGGGATTCCTCCCACCGCAAAGGGGCCAGCACCAAAAGCTCTTGCTGCTCTTCAAGTAGCCACGCAAACCCCATTCACAGCCCCACCAACGCTGGTGCTGTCTCTTTCTAGAGCCTCCCAAAAGAGAACACTGTTTGTGTGGGCCGCTGAGGACACCCTGAGGAAGGCTCAGCAATTGCGAACGTCCAGGGATTCCTGCCACCCCAAAGGGGCCAGGACCAAAAGCTCTTGCTGCTCTTCAAGTAACTAGGACACCCCATTCACAGACCCACCAACGCTGGTGTTGTCTCTTTCTAGAGCCTCCCAAAAGAGAACACTGTTTGCGTGGGCTGCTGAGGAGACCCGGAGGCAGGCTCAGCAATTGCGAACGTCCAGGGATTCCTGCCACCCCAAAGGCGCCAGGACCAAAAGCTCTTGCTGCTCTTCAAGTAGCCACACAACCCCATTCACAGCCCCACCAACGCTGGTGCTGTCTCTTTCTACAGCCTCCCAAAATAGAACACTATTTGCGTGGGCCGCCGAGTAGAGCCGGAGGCAGGCAACACAATTGCGAACATCCAGGGATTCCTGACACCCCAAAGGGGCCAGGACCAAAAGCTCTTGCTGCTCTTCAAGTAGCGAGGCGAACCCCTTTCACAGCCCCACGAACACTGGCACTGTCACTTTCTAGTGTCTCCCAAACCCGAATAATATCTGCTTGGGCCGCCGAGTACACTCGGAGGAAGGCTCAGCAATTGCGAACGTCCAGGGATTCCTCCCACCGCAAAGGGGCCAGCACCAAAAGCTCTTGCTGCTCCTCAAGTAGCCAGGCAACCCCATGCACAGCCCCACCAAGGCTGGTGCTGTCTCTTTCTACAGCCTCCCAATATAGAACACTGTTTACGTGGGCTGCTGAGGAGTCCCGGAGGCAGGCTCAGCAATTGCGAACGTCCAGGGATTCCTCCCACCGCAAAGGGGCCAGCACCAAAAGCTCTTGCTACTCTTCAAGTAGCCAGGCAAAGACCATTCACAGCCCCACCAACGCTGGTGCTGTCTCTTTCTAGAGCCTCCCAAACTCCAATATTATCTGCCTGCAGAGCTGAGTACACCCGGAGCCCAGCTCAGTAATTGTGAATCTCCAGGGATTCCTCCCACCCCAAAGGGACCAGGACCAAAAGCTCTTGCTGCTCTTCAAGTAGCCAGGCTAACCCATTCACAGCCCTACAAACGCTGGCGCTGTCTCTTTCTGGTGCCTCCCAAAGCCCAATACTATCTGCGTGGGCTGCTGAGGAGACCCGGAGGCAGGCTCAGCAATTGCGAACGTCCAGGGATTCCTCCCACCGCAAAGGGGCCAGGACCAAAAGCTCTTGCTGGTCTTCAAGTAGCGAGGCAAACCCCATTCACAGCCCCAAAAACACTGGCACTGTCTCTTTCTAGAGCCTCCCAAAACAGAACACTCTTTGCGTGGGCCGCTGAGGACACCCTGAGGAAGGCTCAGCAATTGCGAACGTCCAGGGATTCCTGACACCCCAAAGGCGCCAGGACCAAAAGCTCTTGCTGCTCTTCAAGTAGCCACACAACCCCATTCTCAGCCCCACCAACGCTGGTGCTGTCTCTTTCTACAGCCTCCCAAAAGAGAACACTCTTTGTGTGGGCCGCCGAGTACACCCTGAGGAAGGCTCAGCAATTGCTAACGTCCAGGGTTTCCTCCCACCCCAAAGGGGCCAGGACCAAAAGCTCTTGCTGCTCTTCAAGTAGCCACACAACCCCATTTACAGACCCACCAATGCTGGTGCTGTCTCTTTCTAGAGCCTCCCAAAAGAGAACAATGTTTGTGTGGGCCGCCGAGTAGAGCCGGAGGCAGGCTCAGTAATTGCGAATGTCCAGGGATTCCTGACATCCCAAAGGCACCAGGACCAAAAGCTCTTGCTGCTCTTCAAGTAGCGAGGCGAACCCCATTCACAGCCCCAAAAACACTGGCACTGTCTCTTTCTAGTGTCTCCCAAAGCCGAATAATATCTGCATGGGCCGCCGAGTACACTCGGAGGCAGGCTCAGCAATTGCGAACGTCCAGGGATTCCTCCCACCGCAAAGGGGCCAGGACCAAAAGCTCTTGCTGCTCTTCAAGTAGCCACACAACCCCATTCTCAGCCCCACCAACGCTGGTGCTGTCTCTTTCTACAGCCTCCCAAAATAGAACACTATTTGCGTGGGCCGCCGAGTAGAGCCGGAGGCAGGCAACACAATTGCGAACATCCAGGGATTCCTGACACCCCAAAGGGGCCAGGACCAAAAGCTCTTGCTGCTCTTCAAATAGCCACACAACCCCATTCACAGACCCACCAACGCTGGTGCTGTCTCTTTCTAGAGCCTCCCAAAATAGAACACTATTTGCGTGGGCTGCAGAGGAGACCCGGAGGCAGGCTCAGCAATTGCGAACGTCCAGGGATTCCTGACACCCCAAAGGGGCCAGGACCAAAAGCTCTTGCTGCTCTTCAAGTAGCGAGGCGAACCCCATTCATAGCCCCACGAACACTGGCACTGTCTCTTTCTAGTGTCTCCCAAAGCAAAATAATATCTGCCTGGGCCGCCGAGTACACTCGGAGGAAGGCTCAGCAATTGCGAACGTCCAGGGATTCCTGACACCCCAAAGGCGCCAGGACCAAAAGCTCTTGCTGCTCTTCAAGTAGCCACACAACCCCATTCTCAGCCCCACCAACGCTGGTGCTGTCTCTTTCTACAGCCTCCAAAAAATAGAACACTATTTGCCTGGGCCGCCGAGTAGAGCCGCAGGCAGGCAACACAATTGCGAACATCCAGGGATTCCTGACACCCCAAAGGCGCCAGGACCAAAAGCTCTTGCTGCTCTTCAAGTAGCCAGGCAACCCCATTCACAGACCCACGAAGGCTGGTGCTGTCTCTTTCTAGAGCCTCCCAAACTCCAATATTATCTGCCTGCGGAGCTGAGTATACCCGGAGCCCAGCTCAGCAATTGTGAATCTCCAGGGATTCCTCCCACCCCAAAGGGACCAGGACCAAAAGCTCTTGCTGCTCTTCAAGTAGCCAGGCTAACCCATTCTCAGCCCTACAAACGCTGGCGCTGTCTCTTTCTGGTGCCTCCCAAAGCCCAATACTATCTGCCTGGGCTGCAGAGGAGACCCGGAGGTAGGCTCAGCAATTGCGAACATCCAGGGATTCCTGCAACCCCCAAAGGGGCCAGGACCAAAAGCTCTTGCTGCTCTTCAAGTAGCGAGGCGAACCCCTTTCACAGCCCCACGAACACTGGCACTGTCAATTTCTAGTGTCTCCCAAACCCGAATAATATCTGCTTGGGCCGCCGAGTACACTCGGAGGAAGGCTCAGCAATTGCGAACGTCCAGGGATTCCTCCCACTGCAAAGGGGCCAGCACCAAAAGCTCTTGCTGCTCCTCAAGTAGCCAGGCAACCCCATGCACAGCCCCACCAAGGCTGGTGCTGTCTCTTTCTACAGCCTCCCAATATAGAACACTGTTTACGTGGGCTGCTGAGGAGTCCCGGAGGCAGGCTCAGCAATTGCGAACGTCCAGGGATTCCTCCCACCGCAAAGGGGCCAGGACCAAAAGCTCTTGCTGCTCTTCAAGTAGCCACGCAAACCGCATTCACAGCCCCACCAACGCTGGTGCTGTCTCTTTCTAGAGCCTCCCAAAAGAGAACACTCTTTGTGTGGGCCGCTGAGGACACCCTGAGGAAGGCTCAGCAATTGCGAACGTCCAGGGATTCCTGCCACCCCAAAGGCGCCAGGACCAAAAGCTCTTGCTGCTCTTCAAGTAGCCACACAACCCCATTTACAGACCCACCAATGCTGGTGCTGTCTCTTTCTAGAGCCTCCCAAAAGAGAACACTGTTTGCGTGGGCTGCTGAGGGGACCCGGAGGCAGGCTCAGCAATTGCGAACGTCCAGGGATTCCTGCCACCCCAAAGGCGCCAGGACCAAAAGCTCTTGCTGCTCTTCAAGTAACTAGGACACCCCATTCACAGACCCACCAACGCTGGTGTTGTCTCTTTCTAGAGCCTCCCAAAAGAGAACACTGTTTGCGTGGGCTGCTGAGGGGACCCGGAGGCAGGCTCAGCAATTGCGAACGTCCAGGGATTCCTCCCACCGCAAAGGCGCCAGGACCAAAAGCTCTTGCTGCTCTTCAAGTAGCCACACAACCCCATTCACAGCCCCACCAACGCTGGTGCTGTCTCTTTCTACAGCCTCCCAAACTCCAATATTATCTGCCTGCGGAGCTGAGTACACCCGGAGCCCAGCTCAGTAATTGTGAATCTGCAGGGATTCCTCCCACCGCAAAGGGACCAGGACCAAAAGCTCTTGCTGCTCTTCAAGTAGCCAGGCAAACCCCATTCACAGCCCCAAAAACACTGGCACTGTCTCTTTCTACAGCCTCCCAAAAGAGAACACTCTTTGCGTGGGCCGCTGAGGACACCCTGAGGAAGGCTCAGCAATTGCGAACGTCCAGGGATTCCTGCCACCCCAAAGGCGCCAGGACCAAAAGCTCTTGCTGCTCTTCAAGTAGCCACACAACCCTATTCACAGCCCCAAAAACACTGGAACTGTCTCTTTCTAGAGCCTCCCAAAAGAGAACACTGTTTGTGTGGGCCGCCGAGTACACCCTGAGGAAGGCTCAGCAATTGCTAACGTCCAGGGTTTCCTCCCACCCCAAAGGGGCCAGGACCAAAAGCTCTTGCTGATCTTCAAGTAACCAGGACACCCCATTCACAGCCCCACCAACGCTGGTGCTGTCTCTTTCTACAACCTCCCAAAATAGAACACTATTTGCGTGGGCTGCCGAGTAGAGCCAGAGGCAGGCAACACAATTGCGAACATCCAGGGATTCCTGACACCCCAAAGGGGCCAGGACCAAAAGCTCTTGCTGTTCTTCAAGTAGCGAGGCGAACCCCATTCATAGCCCCACGAACACTGGCACTGTCTCTTTCTAGTGTCTCCCAAAGCCGAATAATATCTGCCTGGGCCGCCGAGTAGAGCCGGAGGCAGGCAACACAATTGAGAACATCCAGGGATTCCTGACACCCCAAAGGCGCCAGGACCAAAAGCTCTTGCTGCTCTTCAAGTAGCCAGGCCACCCCATTCACAGCCCCACCAACGCTGGTGCTGTCTCTTTCTAGAGCCTCCCAAACTCCAATATTATCTGCGTGGGCTGCTGAGGAGACCCGGAGGCAGGCTCAGCAATTGCGAACGTCCAGGGATTCCTCCCACCCCAAAGGGGCCAGGACCAAAAGCTCTTGCTGCTCTTCAAGTAGCCAGGCAAACCCCATTCACAGCCCCAAAAACACTGGCACTGTCTCTTTCTAGAGCCTCCCAAAAGAGAACACTGTTTGTGTGGGCCGCTGAGGACACCCTGAGGAAGGCTCAGCAATTGCGAAAGTCCAGGGATTCCTCCCACCGCAAAGGGGCCAGGACCAAAAGCTCTTGCTGCTCTTCAAGTAGCCACACAACCCCATTCACAGACCCACCAACGCTGGTGCTGTCTCTTTCTAGAGCCTCCCAAAATAGAACACTATTTGCGTGGGCCGCCGAGTAGAGCCGGAGGCAGGCTCAGCAATTGCGAATGTCCAGGGATTCCTGACACCCCAAAGGCGCCAGGACCAAAAGCTCTTGCTGCTCTTCAAGTAGCGAGGCAAACCCCATTCATAGCCCCACGAACACTGGCACTGTCTCTTTCTAGTGTCTCCCAAAGCCGAATAATATCTGCCTGGGCCGCCGAGTACACTCGGAGGCATGCTCAGCAATTGCGAACGTCCAGGGATTCCTCCCACCGCAAAGGGGCCAGCACCAAAAGCTCTTGCTGCTCTTCAAGTAGCCACACAACCCCATTCTCAGCCCCACCAACGCTGGTGCTGTCTCTTTCTACAGCCTCCAAAAAATAGAACACTATTTGCCTGGGCCGCCGAGTAGAGCCGCAGGCAGGCAACACAATTGCGAACATCCAGGGATTCCTGACACCCCAAAGGCGCCAGGACCAAAAGCTCTTGCTGCTCTTCAAGTAGCCAGGCAACCCCATTCACAGACCCACCAACGCTGGCACTGTCTCTTTCTAGAGCCTCCCGAACTCCAATATTATCTGCCTGCGGAGCTGAGTATACCCGGAGCCCAGCTCAGCAATTGTGAATCTCCAGGGATTCCTGCCACCCCAAAGGGACCAGGACCAAAAGCTCTTGCTGCTCTTCAAGTAGCCAGGCTAACCCATTCACAGCCCTACAAACGCTGGCGCTGTCTCTTTCTGGTGCCTCCCAAAGCCCAATACTATCTGGCTGGGCTGCAGAGGAGACCCGGAGGTAGGCTCAGCAATTGCGAACATCCAGGGATTCCTGCAACCCCCAAAGGGGCCAGGACCAAAAGCTCTTGCTGCTCTTCAAGTAGCGAGGCGAACCCCTTTCACAGCCCCACGAACACTGGCACTGTCAATTTCTAGTGTCTCCCAAACCCGAATAATATCTGCTTGGGCCGCCGAGTACACTCGGAGGAAGGCTCAGCAATTGCGAACGTCCAGGGATTCCTCCCACCGCAAAGGGGCCAGGACCAAAAGCTCTTGCTGCTCCTCAAGTAGCCAGGCAACCCCATGCACAGCCCCACCAAGGCTGGTGCTGTCTCTTTCTACAGCCTCCCAATATAGAACACTGTTTACGTGGGCTGCTGAGGAGTCCCGGAGGCAGGCAACACAATTGCGAACGTCCAGGGATTCCTCCCACCGCAAAGGGGCCAGGACCAAAAGCTCTGTCTGCTCTTCAAGTAGCCACGCAAACCGCATTCACAGCCCCACCAACGCTGGTGCTGTCTCTTTCTAGAGCCTCCCAAAAGAGAACACTCTTTGTGTGGGCCGCTGAGGACACCCTGAGGAAGGCTCAGCAATTGCGAACGTCCAGGGATTCCTGCCACCCCAAAGGCGCCAGGACCAAAAGCTCTTGCTGCTCTTCAAGTAGCCACACAACCCCATTTACAGACCCACCAATGCTGGTGCTGTCTCTTTCTAGAGCCTCCCAAAAGAGAACAATGTTTGTGTGGGCCGCCGAGTAGAGCCGGAGGCAGGCTCAGCAATTGCGAACGTCCAGGGATTCCTGCCACCCCAAAGGCGCCAGGACCAAAAGCTCTTGCTGCTCTTCAAGTAACTAGGACACCCCATTCACAGACCCACCAACGCTGGTGTTGTCTCTTTCTAGAGCCTCCCAAAAGAGAACACTGTTTGCGTGGGCTGCTGAGGGGACCCGGAGGCAGGCTCAGCAATTGCGAACGTCCAGGGATTCCTCCCACCGCAAAGGCGCCAGGACCAAAAGCTCTTGCTGCTCTTCAAGTAGCCACACAACCCCATTCACAGCCCCACCAACGCTGGTGCTGTCTCTTTCTAGAGCCTCCCAAACTCCAATATTATCTGCCTGCGGAGCTGAGTACACCCGGAGCCCAGCTCAGTAATTGTGAATCTGCAGGGACTCCTCCCACCGCAAAGGGACCAGGACCAAAAGCTCTTGCTGCTCTTCAAGTAGCCAGGCAAACCCCATTCACAGCCCCAAAAACACTGGCACTGTCTCTTTCTAGAGCCTCCCAAAAGAGAACACTCTTTGCGTGGGCCGCTGAGGACACCCTGAGGAAGGCTCAGCAATTGCGAACGTCCAGGGATTCCTGCCACCCCAAAGGCGCCAGGACCAAAAGCTCTTGCTGCTCTTCAAGTAGCCACACAACCCTATTCACAGCCCCAAAAACACTGGAACTGTCTCTTTCTAGAGCCTCCCAAAAGAGAACACTGTTTGTGTGGGCCGCCGAGTACACCCTGAGGAAGGCTCAGCAATTGCTAACGTCCAGGGTTTCCTCCCACCCCAAAGGGGCCAGGACCAAAAGCTCTTGCTGATCTTCAAGTAACCAGGACACCCCATTCACAGCCCCACCAACGCTGGTGCTGTCTCTTTCTACAACCTCCCAAAATAGAACACTATTTGCCTGGGCCGCCGAGTAGAGCCAGAGGCAGGCAACACAATTGCGAACATCCAGGGATTCCTGACACCCCAAAGGGGCCAGGACCAAAAGCTCTTGCTGCTCTTCAAGTAGCGAGGCGAACCCCATTCATAGCCCCACAAACACTGGCACTGTCTCTTTCTAGTGTCTCCCAAAGCCGAATAATATCTGCCTGGGCCGCCGAGTAGAGCCGGAGGCAGGCAACACAATTGAGAACATCCAGGGATTCCTGACACCCCAAAGGGGCCAGGACCAAAAGCTCTTGCTGCTCTTCAAGTAGCCAGGCCACCCCATTCACAGCCCCACCAACGCTGGTGCTGTCTCTTTCTAGAGCCTCCCAAACTCCAATATTATCTGCGTGGGCTGCTGAGGAGACCCGGAGGCAGGCTCAGCAATTGCGAACGTCCAGGGATTCCTCCCACCCCAAAGGGGCCAGGACCAAAAGCTCTTGCTGCTCTTCAAGTAGCCAGGCAAACCCCATTCACAGCCCCACGAACACTGGCACTGTCTCTTTCTAGAGCCTCCCAAAAGAGAACACTGTTTGTGTGGGCCGCTGAGGACACCCTGAGGAAGGCTCAGCAATTGCGAACATCCAGGGATTCCTGCCACCCCAAAGGGGCCAGGACCAAAAGCTCTTGCTGCTCTTCAAGTAGCGAGGCGAACCCCTTTCACAGCCCCACGAACACTGGCACTGTCAATTTCTAGTGTCTCCCAAACCCGAATAATATCTGCTTGGGCCGCCGAGTACACTCGGAGGAAGGCTCAGCAATTGCGAACGTCCAGGGATTCCTCCCACCGCAAAGGGGCCAGGACCAAAAGCTCTTGCTGCTCCTCAAGTAGCCAGGCAACCCCATGCACAGCCCCACCAAGGCTGGTGCTGTCTCTTTCTACAGCCTCCCAATATAGAACACTGTTTACGTGGGCTGCTGAGGAGTCCCGGAGGCAGGCAACACAATTGCGAACGTCCAGGGATTCCTCCCACCGCAAAGGGGCCAGGACCAAAAGCTCTTGCTGCTCTTCAAGTAGCCACGCAAACCGCATTCACAGCCCCACCAACGCTGGTGCTGTCTCTTTCTAGAGCCTCCCAAAAGAGAACACTCTTTGTGTGGGCCGCTGAGGACACCCTGAGGAAGGCTCAGCAATTGCGAACATCCAGGGATTCCTGCCACCCCAAAGGCGCCAGGACCAAAAGCTCTTGCTGCTCTTCAAGTAGCCACACAACCCCATTTACAGACCCACCAATGCTGGTGCTGTCTCTTTCTAGAGCCTCCCAAAAGAGAACGATGTTTGTGTGGGCCGCCGAGTAGAGCCGGAGGCAGGCTCAGCAATTGCGAACGTCCAGGGATTCCTGCCACCCCAAAGGCGCCAGGACCAAAAGCTCTTGCTGCTCTTCAAGTAACTAGGACACCCCATTCACAGACCCACCAACGCTGGTGTTGTCTCTTTCTAGAGCCTCCCAAAAGAGAACACTGTTTGCGTGGGCTGCTGAGGGGACCCGGAGGCAGGCTCAGCAATTGCGAACGTCCAGGGATTCCTCCCACCGCAAAGGCGCCAGGACCAAAAGCTCTTGCTGCTCTTCAAGTAGCCACACAACCCCATTCACAGCCCCACCAACGCTGGTGCTGTCTCTTTCTAGAGCCTCCCAAACTCCAATATTATCTGCCTGCGGAGCTGAGTACACCCGGAGCCCAGCTCAGTAATTGTGAATCTGCAGGGATTCCTCCCACCGCAAAGGGACCAGGACCAAAAGCTCTTGCTGCTCTTCAAGTAGCCAGGCAAACCCCATTCACAGCCCCAAAAACACTGGCACTGTCTCTTTCTAGAGCCTCCCAAAAGAGAACACTCTTTGCGTGGGCCGCTGAGGACACCCTGAGGAAGGCTCAGCAATTGCGAACGTCCAGGGATTCCTGCCACCCCAAAGGCGCCAGGACCAAAAGCTCTTGCTGCTCTTCAAGTAGCCACACAACCCTATTCACAGCCCCAAAAACACTGGAACTGTCTCTTTCTAGAGCCTCCCAAAAGAGAACACTGTTTGTGTGGGCCGCCGAGTACACCCTGAGGAAGGCTCAGCAATTGCTAACGTCCAGGGTTTCCTCCCACCCCAAAGGGGCCAGGACCAAAAGCTCTTGCTGATCTTCAAGTAACCAGGACACCCCATTCACAGCCCCACCAACGCTGGTGCTGTCTCTTTCTAAAACCTCCCAAAATAGAACACTATTTGCCTGGGCCGCCGAGTAGAGCCAGAGGCAGGCAACACAATTGCGAACATCCAGGGATTCCTGCCACCCCAAAGGGGCCAGCACCAAAAGCTCTTGCTGTTCTTCAAGTAGCGAGGCGAACCCCATTCATAGCCCCACGAACACTGGCACTGTCTCTTTCTAGTGTCTCCCAAAGACGAATAATATCTGCCTGGGCCGCCGAGTAGAGCCGGAGGCAGGCAACACAATTGAGAACATCCAGGGATTCCTGACACCCCAAAGGCGCCAGGACCAAAAGCTCTTGCTGCTCTTCAAGTAGCCAGGCCACCCCATTCACAGCCCCACCAACGCTGGTGCTGTCTCTTTCTAGAGCCTCCCAAACTCCAATATTATCTGCGTGGGCTGCTGAGGAGACCCGGAGGCAGGCTCAGCAATTGCGAACGTCCAGGGATTCCTCCCACCCCAAAGGGGCCAGGACCAAAAGCTCTTGCTGCTCTTCAAGTAGCCAGGCAAACCCCATTCACAGCCCCAAAAACACTGGCACTGTCTCTTTCTAGAGCCTCCCAAAAGAGAACACTGTTTGTGTGGGCCGCTGAGGACACCCTGAGGAAGGCTCAGCAATTGCGAAAGTCCAGGGATTCCTCCCACCGCAAAGGGGCCAGGACCAAAAGCTCTTGCTGCTCTTCAAGTAGCCACACAACCCCATTCACAGACCCACCAAGGCTGGTGCTGTCTCTTTCTAGAGCCTCCCAAAATAGAACACTATTTGCGTGGGCCGCCGAGTAGAGCCGGAGGCAGGCTCAGCAATTGCGAATGTCCAGGGATTCCTCCCACCCCAAAGGCGCCAGGACCAAAAGCTCTTGCTGCTCTTCAAGTAGCGAGGCAAACCCCATTCATAGCCCCACGAACACTGGCACTGTCTCTTTCTAGTGTCTCCCAAAGCCGAATAATATCTGCCTGGGCCGCCGAGTACACTCGGAGGCATGCTCAGCAATTGCGAACGTCCAGGGATTCCTCCCACCGCAAAGGGGCCAGGACCAAAAGCTCTTGCTGCTCTTCAAGTAGCCACACAACCCCATTCTCAGCCCCACCAAGGCTGGTGCTGTCTCTTTCTACAGCCTCCAAAAAATAGAACACTATTTGCCTGGGCCGCCGAGTAGAGCCGCAGGCAGGCAACACAATTGCGAACATCCAGGGATTCCTGACACCCCAAAGGCGCCAGGACCAAAAGCTCTTGCTGCTCTTCAAGTAGCCAGGAAACCCCATTCACAGACCCACCAACGCTGGCGCTGTCTCTTTCTAGAGCCTACCAAACTCCAATATTATCTGCCTGCGGAGCTGAGTATACCCGGAGCCCAGCTCAGCAATTGTGAATCTCCAGGGATTCCTCCCACCCCAAAGGGACCAGGACCAAAAGCTCTTGCTGCTCTTCAAGTAGCCAGGCTAACCCATTCACAGCCCTACAAACGCTGGCGCTGTCTCTTTCTGGTGCCTCCCAAAGCCCAATACTATCTGCGTGGGCTGCTGAGGAGACCCGGAGGTAGGCTCAGCAATTGCGAACATCCAGGGATTCCTCCCACCGCAAAGGGGCCAGGACCAAAAGCTCTTGCTGCTCTTCAAGTAGCCAGGCAAACCCCATTCACAGCCCCACCAACGCTGGCGCTGTCTCTTTCTACAGCCTCCCAAAATACAACACTATTTGCGTGGGCTGCTGAGGAGACCCGGAGGCAGGCAACGCAATTGCGAATATCCAGGGATTCCTGCCACCCCAAAGGCGCCAGGACCAAAAGCTCTTGCTGCTCTTCAAGCAGCGAGGCGAACCCCATTCATAGCCCTACGAACACTGGCACTGTCTCTTTCTAGTGTCTCCCAAAGCTGAATAATATCTGCCTTGGCGGCCAGGTACACTCGGAGGCAGGCTCAGCAATTGCGAACATCCAGGGATTCCTGCCACCCCAAAGGCGCCAGGACCAAAAGCTCTTGCTGCTCTTCAAGTAGCCAGGAAACCCCATTCACAGCCCCACCAACGCTGGTGCTGTCTCTTTCTAGAGCCTCCCAAAATAGAACACTCTTTGCATGGGCTGCTGAGGAGACCCGGAGGCAGGCTCAGCAATTGCGAACGTCCAGGGATTCCTGCCACCCCAAAGGGACGAGGACCAAAAGCTCTTGCTGCTCTTCAAGTAGCGAGGCAAACCCCATTCATAGCCCCACGAACACTGGCACTGTCTTTTTCTAGTGTCTCCCAAAGCCGAATAATATCTGCCTGGGCCGCCGAGTACACTCGGAGGCAGGCTCAGCAATTCCGAAAGTCAAGGGATTCCTCCCACCGCAAAGGCGCCAGGACCAAAAGCTCTTGCTGCTCTTCAAGTAGCCAGGCAAACCCCATTCACAGCCCCAAATACACTGGCACTGTCTCTTTCTAGAGCCTCCCAAAAGAGAACACTCTTTGTGTGGGCCGCTGAGGACACCCTGAGGAAGGCTCAGCAATTGCGAACGTCCAGGGATTCCTGCCACCCCAAAGGCGCCAGGACCAAAAGCTCTTGCTGCTCTTCAAGTAGCCACACAACCCCATTCTCAGCCCCACCAACGCTGGTGCTGTCTCTTTCTACAGCCTCCCAAAATAGAACACTATCTGCGTGGGCCGCCGAGTAGAGCCGGAGGCAGGCAACACAATTGCGAACATCCAGGGATTCCTGACACCCCAAAGGCGCCAGGACCAAAAGCTCCTGCTGCTCTTCAAGTAGCGAGGCGAACCCCATTCATAGCCCCACGAACACTGGCACTGTCTCTTTCTAGTGTCTCCCAAAGCCGAATAATATCTGCCTGGGCCGCCGAGTACACTCGGAGGCAGGCCCAGCAATTGAGAACATCCAGGGATTCCTCCCACCGCAAAGGGGCCAGCACCAAAAGCTCTTGCTACTCTTCAAGTAGCCACACAACTCCATTCACAGACCCACCAACGCTGGTGCTGTCTCTTTCTAGAGCCTCCCAAAAGAGAACAATATCTGCGTGGGCCGCTGAGGACACCCGGAGGCAGGCTCAGCAATTGCGAACGTCCACGGATTCCTCCCACCCCAAAGGGGCCACGACCAAAAGCTCTTGCTGCTCTTCAAGTAGCCAGGCAAACCCCATTCACAGCCCCAAAAACACTGGCACTGTCTCTTTCTAGAGCCTCCCAAAAGAGAACACTGTTTGTGTGGTCCGCTGAGGACACCCGGAGGCAGGCTCAGCAATTGCGAACGTCCAGGGGTTCCTGCCACCGCAAAGGCGCCAGGACCAAAAGCTCTTCCTGCTCTTCAAGTAGCCACACAACCCCATTCACAGACCCACCAACGCTGGTGCTGTCTCTTTCTACAGCCTCCCAAAAGAGAACACTATTTGCGTGGGCCGCCGAGTAGAGCCGGAGGCAGGCAACACAATTGCGAACATCCAGGGATTCCTGACACCTCAAAGGCGCCAGGACCAAAAGCTCTTGCTGCTACTCAAGTAGCCAGGCTGCCCCATTCACAGCCCCACCAACGCTGGTGCTTTCTCTTTCTAGAGCCTCCCAAACTCCAATATTATCTGCCTGCGGAGCTGAGTACACCCGGAGCCCAGCTCAGCAATTGTGAATCTCCAGGGATTCCTCCCACCCCAAAGGGACCAGGACCAAAAGCTCTTGCTGCTCTTCAAGTAGCCAGGCAAACCCCATTCACAGCCCCAAAAACACTGGCACTGTCTCTTTCTAGAGCCTCCCAAAGCCGAATAATATCTGCCTGGGCTGCCGAGTACACTCGGAGGCATGCTCAGCAATTGCGAATGTCCAGGGATTCCTGCCACCCCAAAGGCGCCAGGACCAAAAGCTCTTGCTGCTCTTCAAGTAGCAACACAACCCCATTCTCAGCCCCACCAAGCTGGTGCTGTCTCTTTCTACAGCCTCCCAAAATAGAACACTATTTGCGTGGGCCGCCGAGTAGAGCCTGAGGCAGGCAACACAATTGCGAACATCCAGGGATTCCTGACACCCCAAAGGCGCCAGGACCAAAAGCTCTTGCTGCTCTTCAAGTAGCCAGGCAACCCCATTCACAGCCCCACCAATGCTGGTGCTGTCTCTTTCTTGAGCCTCCCAAACTCCAATATTATCTGCCTGCGGAGCTGAGTACACCCGGAGTCCAGCTCAGCAATTGTGAATCTCCAGGGATTCCTCCCACCCCAAAGGGGCCAGGACCAAAAGCTCTTGCTGCTCTTCAAGTAGCCACACAACCCCATTCTCAGCCCCACCAACGCTGGTGCTGTCTCTTTCTACAGCCTCCAAAAAATAGAACACTATTTGCGTGGGCCGCCGAGTAGAGCCGGAGGCAGGCAACACAATTGCGAACATCCAGGGATTCCTGACACCCCAAAGGCGCCAGGACCAAAAGCTCTTGCTGCTCTTCAAGTAGCCAGGCTACCCCATTCACAGCCCCACCAACGCTGGCGCTGTCTCTTTCTAGAGCCTCCCAAACTCCAATATTATCTGCCTGCGGAGCTGAGTACACCCGGAGCCCAGCTCAGCAATTGTGAATCTCCAGGGATTCCTCCCACCCCAAAGGGACCAGGACCAAAAGCTCTTGCTGCTCTTCAAGTAGCCAGGCTAACCCATTCACAGCCCTACAAACGCTGGCGCTGTCTCTTTCTGGTGCCTCCCAAAGCCCAATACTATCTGCCTGGGCTGCAGAGGAGACCCGGAGGTAGGCTCAGCAATTGCGAACATCCAGGGATTCCTGCCACCCCAAAGGGGCCAGGACCAAAAGCTCTTGCTGCTCTTCAAGTAGCGAGGCGAACCCCTTTCACAGCCCCACGAACACTGGCACTGTCAATTTCTAGTGTCTCCCAAACCCGAATAATATCTGCTTGGGCCGCCGAGTACACTCGGAGGAAGGCTCAGCAATTGCGAACGTCCAGGGATTCCTCCCACCGCAAAGGGGCCAGGACCAAAAGCTCTTGCTGCTCCTCAAGTAGCCAGGCAACCCCATGCACAGCCCCACCAAGGCTGGTGCTGTCTCTTTCTACAGCCTCCCAATATAGAACACTGTTTACGTGGGCTGCTGAGGAGTCCCGGAGGCAGGCAACACAATTGCGAACGTCCAGGGATTCCTCCCACCGCAAAGGGGCCAGGACCAAAAGCTCTTGCTGCTCTTCAAGTAGCCACGCAAACCCCATTCACAGCCCCACCAACGCTGGTGCTGTCTCTTTCTAGAGCCTCCCAAAAGAGAACACTGTTTGTGTGGGCCGCTGAGGACACCCTGAGGAAGGCTCAGCAATTGCGAACGTCCAGGGATTCCTGCCACCCCAAAGGCGCCAGGACCAAAAGCTCTTGCTGCTCTTCAAGTAGCCACACAACCCCATTTACAGACCCACCAATGCTGGTGCTGTCTCTTTCTAGAGCCTCCCAAAAGAGAACAATGTTTGTGTGGGCCGCCGAGTACACCCGGAGGCAGGCTCAGCAATTGCGAACGTCCAGGGATTCCTGCCACCCCAAAGGCGCCAGGACCAAAAGCTCTTGCTGCTCTTCAAGTAACTAGGACACCCCATTCACAGACCCACCAACGCTGGTGTTGTCTCTTTCTAGAGCCTCCCAAAAGAGAACACTGTTTGCGTGGGCTGCTGAGGGGAAACCGGAGGCAGGCTCAGCAATTGCGAACGTCCAGGGATTCCTCCCACCGCAAAGGCGCCAGGACCAAAAGCTCTTGCTGCTCTTCAAGTAGCCACACAACCCCATTCACAGCCCCACCAACGCTGGTGCTGTCTCTTTCTAGAGCCTCCCAAACTCCAATATTATCTGCCTGCGGAGCTGAGTACACCCGGAGCCCAGCTCAGTAATTGTGAATCTGCAGGGATTCCTCCCACCGCAAAGGGAGCAGGACCAAAAGCTCTTGCTGCTCTTCAAGTAGCCAGGCAAACCCCATTCACAGCCCCAAAAACACTGGCACTGTCTCTTTCTAGAGCCTCCCAAAAGAGAACACTCTTTGCGTGGGCCGCTGAGGACACCCTGAGGAAGGCTCAGCAATTGCGAACGTCCAGGGATTCCTGCCACCCCAAAGGCGCCAGGACCAAAAGCTCTTGCTGCTCTTCAAGTAGCCACACAACCCTATTCACAGCCCCAAAAACACTGGAACTGTCTCTTTCTAGAGCCTCCCAAAATAGAACACTATTTGCCTGGGCCGCCGAGTAGAGCCAGAGGCAGGCAACACAATTGCGAACATCCAGGGATTCCTGACACCCCAAAGGGGCCAGCACCAAAAGCTCTTGCTGTTCTTCAAGTAGCGAGGCGAACCCCATTCATAGCCCCACGAACACTGGCACTGTCTCTTTCTAGTGTCTCCCAAAGCCGAATAATATCTGCCTGAGCAGCCGAGTAGAGCCGGAGGCAGGCAACACAATTGAGAACATCCAGGGATTCCTGACACCCCAAAGGCGCCAGGACCAAAAGCTCTTGCTGCTCTTCAAGTAGCCAGGCCACCCCATTCACAGCCCCACCAACGCTGGTGCTGTCTCTTTCTAGAGCCTCCCAAACTCCAATATTATCTGCGTGGGCTGCTGAGGAGACCCGGAGGCAGGCTCAGCAATTGCGAACGTCCAGGGATTCCTCCCACCCCAAGGGGGCCAGGACCAAAAGCTCTTGCTGCTCTTCAAGTAGCCAGGCAAACCCCATTCACAGCCCCAAAAACACTGGCACTGTCTCTTTCTAGAGCCTCCCAAAAGAGAACACTGTTTGTGTGGGCCGCTGAGGACACCCTGAGGAAGGCTCAGCAATTGCGAAAGTCCAGGGATTCCTCCCACCGCAAAGGGGCCAGGACCAAAAGCTCTTGCTGCTCTTCAAGTAGCCACACAACCCCATTCACAGACCCACCAACGCTGGTGCTGTCTCTTTCTAGAGCCTCCCAAAATAGAACAGTATTTGCGTGGGCCGCCGAGTAGAGCCGGAGGCAGGCTCAGCAATTGCGAATGTCCAGGGATTCCTGACACCCCAAAGGCGCCAGGACCAAAAGCTCTTGCTGCTCTTCAAGTAGCCAGGCAAACCCCATTCACAGCCCCACCAAGGCTGGTGCTGTCTCTTTCTAGAGCCTCCCAAACTCCAATATTATCTGCCTGCGGAGCTGAGTATACCCGGAGCCCAGCTCAGCAATTGTGAATCTCCAGGGATTCCTCCCACCCCAAAGGGAACAGGACCAAAAGCTCTTGCTGCTCTTCAAGTAGCCAGGCTAACCCATTCACAGCCCTACAAACGCTGGCGCTGTCTCTTTCTGGTGCCTCCCAAAGCCCAATACTATCTGCCTGGGCTGCAGAGGAGACCCGGAGGTAGGCTCAGCAATTGCGAACATCCAGGGATTCCTCCCACCGCAAAGGGGCCAGGACCAAAAGCTCTTGCTGCTCTTCAAGTAGCCAGGCAAACCCCATTCACAGCCCCACCAACGCTGGCGCTGTCTCTTTCTAGAGCCTCCCAAAAGAGAACACTATTTGCGTGCGCCGCTGAGGAGACCCGGAGGCAGGCAACGCAATTGCGAATATCCAGGGATTCCTGCCACCCCAAAGGCGCCAGGACCAAAAGCTCTTGCTGCTCTTCAAGCAGCGAGGCGAACCCCATTCATAGCCCTACGAACACTGGCACTGTCTCTTTCTAGTGTCTCCCAAAGCTGAATAATATCTGCCTTGGCGGCCGAGTACACTCGGAGGCAGGCTCAGCAATTGCGAACATCCAGGGATTCCTGACACCCCAAAGGCGCCAGGACCAAAAGCTCTTGCTGCTCTTCAAGTAGCCAGGAAACCCCATTCACAGCCCCACCAACGCTGGTGCTGTCTCTTTCTAGAGCCTCCCAAAATAGAACACTCTTTGCATGGGCTGCTGAGGAGACCCGGAGGCAGGCTCAGCAATTGCGAACGTCCAGGGATTCCTCCCACCCCAAAGGGACGAGGACCAAAAGCTCTTGCTGCTCTTCAAGTAGCGAGGCGAACCCCATTCATAGCCCCACGAACACTGGCACTGTCTCTTTCTAGTGTCTCCCAAAGCCGAATAATATCTGCCTGGGCCGCCGAGTACACTCGGAGGCAGGCTCAGCAATTGCGAACGTCCAGGGATTCCTCCCACCGCAAAGGGGCCAGCACCAAAAGCTCTTGCTGCTCTTCAAGTAGCCAGGCAAACCCCATTCACAGCCCCACGAACACTGGCACTGTCTCTTTCTAGAGCCTCCCAAAAGAGAACACTTTTTGTGTGGGCCGCTGAGGACACCCTGAGGAAGGCTCAGCAATTGTGAACGTCCAGGGATTCCTGCCACCCCAAAGGCGCCAGGACCAAAAGCTCTTGCTGCTCTTCAAGTAGCCAGGCAAACCCCATTCACAGCCCCAAATACACTGGCACTGTCTCTTTCTAGAGCCTCCCAAAAGAGAACACTCTTTGTGTGGGCCGCTGAGGACACCCTGAGGAAGGCTCAGCAATTGTGAACGTCCAGGGATTCCTGACACCCCAAAGGGGCCAGGACCAAAAGCTCCTGCTGCTCTTCAAGTAGCGAGGAGAACCCCATTCATAGCCCCACGAACTCTGGCACTGTCACTTTCTAGTGTCTCCCAAAGCCGAATAATATCTGCCTGGGCCGCCGAGTACACTCGGAGGCAGGCCCAGCAATTGAGAACATCCAGGGGTTCCTGCCACCCCAAAGGCGCCAGGACCAAAAGCTCTTGCTGCTCTTCAAGTAGCCACACAACCCCATTCACAGACCCACCAACGCTGGTGCTGTCTCTTTCTACAGCCTCCCAAAAGAGAACACTATTTGCGTGGGCCGCTGAGTAGAGCCGGAGGCAGGCAACACAATTGCGAACATCCAGGGATTACTGACACCTCAAAGGCGCCAGGACCAAAAGCTCTTGCTGCTACTCAAGTAGCCAGGCTGCCCCATTCACAGCCCCACCAACGCTGGTGCTTTCTCTTTCTAGAGCCTCCCAAGCTCCAATATTATCTGCCTGCGGAGCTGAGTACACCCGGAGCCCAGCTCAGCAATTGTGAATCTCCAGGGATTCCTCCCACCGCAAAGGGACCAGGACCAAAAGCTCTTGCTGCTCTTCAAGTAGCCAGGCAAACCCCATTCACAGCCCCAAAAAAACTGGCACTATATCTTTCTACTGTCTCCCAAAGCCGATTAATATCTGCCTGGGCTGCCGAGTACACTCGGAGGCATGCTCAGCAATTGCGAATGTCCAGGGATTCCTGCCACCCCAAAGGGGCCAGGACCAAAAGCTCTTGCTGCTCTTCAAGTAGCAACACAACCCCATTCTCAGCCCCACCAAGCTGGTGCTGTCTCTTTCTACAACCTCCCAAAATAGAACACTATTTGCGTGGGCCGCCGAGTAGAGCCGGAGGCAGGCAACACAATTGCGAACATCCAGGGATTCCTGACACCCCAAAGGCGCCAGGACCAAAAGCTCTTGCTGCTCTTCAAGTAGCCAGGCAACCCCATTCACAGCCCCACCAATGCTGGTGCTGTCTCTTTCTTGAGCCTCCCAAACTCCAATATTATCTGCCTGCGGAGCTGAGTACACCCGGAGTCCAGCTCAGCAATTGTGAATCTCCAGGGATTCCTCCCACCCCAAAGGGGCCATGACCAAAAGCTCTTGCTGCTCTTCAAGTAGCCACACAACCCCATTCACAGACCCACCAACGCTGGTGCTGTCTCTTTCTACAGCCTCCCAAAATAGAACACTATTTGCGTGGGCTGCAGAGGAGACCCGGAGGCAGGCTCAGCAATTGCGAACGTCCAGGGATTCCTCCCACCGCAAAGGGGCCAGGACCAAAAGCTCTTGCTGCTCTTCAAGTAGCGAGGCGAACCCCATTCATAGCCCCACGAACACTGGCACTGTCTCTTTCTAGTGTCTCCCAAAACCGAATAATATCTGCCTGGGCCGCCGAGTACACTCGGAGGCAGGCTCAGCAATTGCGAACATCCAGGGATTCCTGCCACCCCAAAGACGCCAGAACCAAAAGCTCTTGCTGCTCTTCAAGTAGCCAGGCAACCCCATTCACAGCCCCACCAACGCTGGTGCGGTCTCTTTCTAGAGCCTCCCAAAAGAGAACACTATTTGCGTGGGCCGCCGAGTAGAGCCGGAGGCAGGCAACACAATTGCGAACATCCAGGGATTCCTGCCACCCCAAAGGCGCCAGGACCAAAAGCTCTTGCTGCTCTTCAAGTAGCCAGGACACCCCATTCACAGCCCCACCAACGCTGGTGCTGTCTCTTTCTACAGCCTCCCAAAATAGAACACTATTTGCCTGGGCCGCCGAGTAGAGCCGGAGGCAGGCAACACAATTGCGAACATCCAGGGATTCCTGACACCCCAAAGGGGCCAGGACCAAAAGCTCTTGCTGCTCTTCAAGTAGCGAGGCGAACCCCTTTCACAACCCCACGAACACTGGCACTGTCACTTTCTAGTGTCTCCCAAACCCGAATAATATCTGCCTGGGCCGCCGACTACACTCGGAGGCAGGCTCAGCAATTGCGAACGTCCAGGGATTCCTCCCACCGCAAAGGGGCCACGACCAAAAGCTCTTGCTGCTCTTCAAGTAGCCAGGCAACCCCATTCACAGCCCCACCAAGGCTGGTGCTGTCTCTTTCTACAGCCTCCCAATATAGAACACTGTTTACGTGGGCTGCCGAGTAGAGCCGGAGGCAGGCTCAGCAATTGCGAACGTCCAGGGATTCCTCCCACCGCAAAGGGGCCAGCACCAAAAGCTCTTGCTGCTCTTCAAGTAGCCAGGCAAACCCCATTCACAGCCCCAAATACACTGGCACTGTCTCTTTCTAGAGCCTCCCAAAAGAGAACACTGTTTGTGTGGGCCGCTGAGGACACCCTGAGGAAGGCTCAGCAATTGCGAACGTCCAGGGATTCCTCCCACCCCAAAGGGGCCACGACCAAAAGCTCTTGCTGCTCTTCAAGTAGCCAGGCAAACCCCATTCACAGCCCCAAAAACACTGGCACTGTCTCTTTCTAGAGCCTCCCAAAAGAGAACACTGTTTGTGTGGGCCGCTGAGGAGACCCGGAGGCAGGCTCAGCAATTGCGAACGTCCAGGGATTCCTCCCACCCCAAAGGGGCCAGGACCAAAAGCTCTTGCTGCTCTTCAAGTAGCCAGGCAAACCCCATTCACAGCCCCAAAAACACTGGCACTGTCTCTTTCTAGAGCCTCCCAAAAGAGAACAGTATTTGCGTGGGCCGCCGAGTACAGCCGGAGGCAGGCAACACAATTGCGAACATCCAGGGATTCCTGACACCTCAAAGGCGCCAGGACCAAAAGCTCTTGCTGCTACTCAAGTAGCCAGGCTGCCCCATTCACAGCCCCACCAACGCTGGTGCTTTCTCTTTCTAGAGCCTCCCAAGCTCCAATATTATCTGCCTGCGGAGCTGAGTACACCCGGAGCCCAGCTCAGCAATTGTGAATCTCCAGGGATTCCTCCCACCCCAAAGGGACCAGGACCAAAAGCTCTTGCTGCTCTTCAACTAGCCAGGCAGACCCCATTCACAGCCCCAAAAACACTGGCACTATATCTTTCTACTGTCTCCCAAAGCCGATTAATATCTGCCTGGGCTGCCGAGTACACTCGGAGGCATGCTCAGCAATTGCGAATGTCCAGGGATTCCTGCCACCCCAAAGGGGCCAGGACCAAAAGCTCTTGCTGCTCTTCAAGTAGCAACACAACCCCATTCTCAGCCCCACCAAGCTGGTGCTGTCTCTTTCTACAGCCTCCCAAAATAGAACACTATTTGCGTGGGCCGCCGAGTAGAGCCGGAGGCAGGCAACACAATTGCGAACATCCAGGGATTCCTGCCACCCCAAAGGGGCCAGGACCAAAAGCTCTTGCTGCTCTTCAAGTAGCCAGGCAACCCCATTCACAGCCCCACCAATGCTGGTGCTGTCTCTTTCTTGAGCCTCCCAAACTCCAATATTATCTGCCTGCGGAGCTGAGTACACCCGGAGTCCAGCTCAGCAATTGTGAATCTCCAGGGATTCCTCCCACCCCAAAGGGGCCATGACCAAAAGCTCTTGCTGCTCTTCAAGTAGCCACACAACCCCATTCACAGCCCCAGCAACGCTGGTGCTGTCTCTTTCTACAGCCTCCCAAAATAGAACACTATTTGCGTGGGCTGCAGAGGAGACCCGGAGGCAGGCTCAGCAATTGCGAACGTCCAGGGATTCCTCCCACCGCAAAGGGGCCAGGACCAAAAGCTCTTGCTGCTCTTCAAGTAGCGAGGCGAACCCCATTCATAGCCCCACGAACACTGGCACTGTCTCTTTCTAGTGTCTCCCAAAGCCGAATAATATCTGCCTGGGCTGCCGAGTACACTCGGAGGCAGGCTCAGCAATTGCGAACATCCAGGGATTCCTGCCACCCCAAAGACGCCAGAACCAAAAGCTCTTGCTGCTCTTCAAGTAGCCAGGCAACCCCATTCACAGCCCCACCAAGGCTGGTGCGGTCTCTTTCTAGAGCCTCCCAAAAGAGAACACTATTTGCGTGGGCCGCCGAGTAGAGCCGGAGGCAGGCAACACAATTGCGAACATCCAGGGATTCCTGCCACCCCAAAGGCGCCAGGACCAAAAGCTCTTGCTGCTCTTCAAGTAGCCAGGCAACCCCATTCACAGCCCCACCAACGCTGGTGCTGTCTCTTTCTACATCCTCCCAAAATAGAACACTATTTGCCTGGGCCGCCGAGTAGAGCCGGAGGCAGGCAACACAATTGCGAACATCCAGGGATTCCTGACACCCCAAAGGGGCCAGGACCAAAAGCTCTTGCTGCTCTTCAAGTAGCGAGGCGAACCCCTTTCACAACCCCACGAACACTGGCACTGTCACTTTCTAGTGTCTCCCAAACCCGAATAATATGTGCCTGGGCCGCCGAGTACACTCGGAGGCAGGCTCAGCAATTGCGAACGTCCAGGGATTCCTCCCACCGCAAAGGCGCCAGGACCAAAAGCTCTTGCTGCTCTTCAAGTAGCCAGGCAACCCCATTCACAGCCCCACCAAGGCTGGTGCTGTCTCTTTCTACAGCCTCCCAATATAGAACACTGTTTACGTGGGCTGCCGAGTAGAGCCGGAGGCAGGCTCAGCAATTGCGAACGTCCAGGGATTCCTCCCACCGCAAAGGGGCCAGCACCAAAAGCTCTTGCTGCTCTTCAAGTAGCCAGGCAAACCCCATTCACAGCCCCAAATACACTGGCACTGTCTCTTTCTAGAGCCTCCCAAAAGAGAACACTGTTTGTGTGGGCCGCTGAGGACACCCTGAGGAAGGCTCAGCAATTGCGAACGTCCAGGGATTCCTCCCACCCCAAAGGGGCCACGACCAAAAGCTCTTGCTGCTCTTCAAGTAGCCAGGCAAACCCCATTCACAGCCCCAAAAACACTGGCACTGTCTCTTTCTAGAGCCTCCCAAAAGAGAACACTGTTTGTGTGGGCCGCTGAGGAGACCCGGAGGCAGGCTCAGCAATTGCGAACGTCCAGGGATTCCTCCCACCCCAAAGGGGCCAGGACCAAAAGCTCTTGCTGCTCTTCAAGTAGCCAGGCAAACCCCATTCACAGCCCCAAAAACACTGGCACTGTCTCTTTCTAGAGCCTCCCAAAAGAGAACAGTATTTGCGTGGGCCGCCGAGTAGAGCCGGAGGCAGGCAACACAATTGCGAACATCCAGGGATTCCTGACACCTCAAAGGCGCCAGGACCAAAAGCTCTTGCTGCTCTTCAACTAGCCAGGCTGCCCCATTCACAGACCCACCAACACTGGTGCTGTCTCTTTCTAGAGCCTCCCAAACTCCAATATTATCTGCCTGCGGAGCTGAGTACACCCGGAGCCCCGCTCAGCAATTGTGAATCTCCAGGGATTCCTCCCACCGCAAAGGGACCAGGACCAAAAGCTCTTGCTGCTCTTCAAGTAGCCAGGCAAACCCCATTCACAGCCCCAAAAACACTGGCACTATATCTTTCTACTGTCTCCCAAAGCCGAATAATATCTGCCTGGGCTGCCGAGTACACTCGGAGGCATGCTCAGCAATTGCGAATGTCCAGGGATTCCTGCCACCCCAAAGGCGCCAGGACCAAAAGCTCTTGCTGCTCTTCAAGTAGCCACACAACCCCATTCTCAGCCCCACCAAGCTGGTGCTGTCTCTTTCTACAGCCTCCCAAAATAGAACACTATTTGCGTGGGCCGCCGAGTAGAGCCGCAGGCAGGCAACACAATTGAGAACATCCAGGGATTCCTGACACCCCAAAGGCGCCAGGACCAAAAGCTCTTGCTGCTCTTCAAGTAGCCAGGCAACCCCATTCACAGCCCCACCAATGCTGGTGCTGTCTCTTTCTTGAGCCTCCCAAACTCCAATATTATCTGCCTACGGAGCTGAGTACACCCGGAGTCCAGCTCAGCAATTGTGAATCTCCAGGGATTCCTCCCACCCCAAAGGGGCCAGGACCAAAAGCTCTTGCTGCTCTTCAAGTAGCCACACAACCCCATTCACAGCCCCAGCAACGCTGGTGCTGTCTCTTTCTACAGCCTCCCAAAATAGAACACTATTTGCGTGGGCTGCAGAGGAGACCCGGAGGCAGGCTCAGCAATTGCGAACGTCCAGGGATTCCTCCCACCGCAAAGGGGCCAGGACCAAAAGCTCTTGCTGCTCTTCAAGTAGCGAGGCGAACCCCATTCATAGCCCCACGAACACTGGCACTGTCTCTTTCTAGTGTCTCCCAAAGCCGAATAATATCTGCCTGGGCCGCCGAGTACACTCGGAGGCAGGCTCAGCAATTGCGAACATCCAGGGATTCCTGCCACCCCAAAGGCGCCAGGACCAAAAGCTCTTGCTGCTCTTCAAGTAGCCAGGCAACCCCATTCACAGCCCCACCAACGCTGGTGCTGTCTCTTTCTACAGCCTCCCAAAATAGAACACTATTTGCGTGGGCCGCCGAGTAGAGCCAGAGGCAGGCAACACAATTGCGAACATCCAGGGATTCCTGACACCCCAAAGGGGCCAGGACCCAAAGCTCTTGCTGCTCTTCAAGTAGCGAGGCGAACCCCTTTCACAACCCCATGAACACTGGCACTGTCACTTTCTAGTGTCTCCCAAACCCGAATAATATCTGCCTGGGCCGCCGACTACACTCGGAGGCAGGCTCAGCAATTGCGAACGTCCAGGGATTCCTCCCACCGCAAAGGGGCCACGACCAAAAGCTCTTACTGCTCTTCAAGTAGCCAGGCAACCCCATTCACAGCCCCACCAAGGCTGGTGCTGTCTCTTTCTACAGCCTCCCAATATAGAACACTGTTTACGTGGGCCGCCGAGTAGAGCCGGAGGCAGGCAACACAATTGCGAACGTCCAGGGATTCCTCCCACCGCAAAGGGGCCAGCACCAAAAGCTCTTGCTGCTCTTCAAGTAGCCAGGCAAACCCCATTCACAGCCCCAAATACAATGGCACTGTCTCTTTCTAGAGCCTCCCAAAAGAGAACACTGTTTGTGTGGGCCGCTGAGGACACCCTGAGGAAGGCTCAGCAATTGCGAACGTCCAGGGATTCCTCCCACCCCAAAGGGGCCAGGACCAAAAGCTCTTGCTGCTCTTCAAGTAGCCAGGCAAACCCCATTCACAGCCCCAAAAACACTGGCACTGTCTCTTTCTAGAGCCTCCCAAAAGAGAACACTGTTTGTGTGGGCCGCTGAGGAGACCCGGAGGCAGGCTCAGCAATTGCGAACGTCCAGGGATTCCTCCCACCGCAAAGGGGCCAGGACCAAAAGCTCTTGCTGCTCTTCAAGTAGCCAGGCAAACCCCATTCACAGCCCCAAAAACACTGGCACTGTCTCTTTCTAGAGCCTCCCAAAAGAGAACAGTATTTGCGTGGGCCGCCGAGTAGAGCCGGAGGCAGGCAACACAATTGCGAACATCCAGGGATTCCTGACACCTCAAAGGCGCCAGGACCAAAAGCTCTTGCTGCTACTCAAGTAGCCAGGCTGCCCCATTCACAGCCCCACCAACGCTGGTGCTTTCTCTTTCTAGAGCCTCCCAAACTCCAATATTATCTGCCTGCGGAGCTGAGTACACCCGGAGCCCAGCTCAGCAATTGTGAATCTCCAGGGATTCCTCCCACCCCAAAGGGACCAGGACCAAAAGCTCTTGCTGCTCTTCAACTAGCCAGGCAAACCCCATTCACAGCCCCAAAAACACTGGCACTGTCTCTTTCTAGAGCCTCCCAAAGCCGAATAATATCTGCCTGGGCTGCCGAGTACACTCGGAGGCATGCTCAGCAATTGCGAATGTCCAGGGATGCCTGCCACCCCAAAGGCGCCAGGACCAAAAGCTCTTGCTGCTCTTCAAGTAGCAACACAACCCCATTCTCAGCCCCACCAAGCTGGTGCTGTCTCTTTCTACAGCCTCCCAAAATAGAACACTATTTGCGTGGGCCGCCGAGTAGAGCCGGAGGCAGGCAACACAATTGAGAACATCCAGGGATTCCTGACACCCCAAAGGCGCCAGGACCAAAAGCTCTTGCTGCTCTTCAAGTAGCCACACAACCCCATTCACAGCCCCACCAACGCTGGTGCTGTCTCTTTCTACAGCCTCCCAAAATAGAACACTATTTGCGTGGGCTGCAGAGGAGACCCGGAGGCAGGCTCAGCAATTGCGAACGTCCAGGGATTCCTCCCACCGCAAAGGGGCCAGGACCAAAAGCTCTTGCTGCTCTTCAAGTAGCGAGGCGAACCCCATTCATAGCCCCACGAACACTGGCACTGTCTCTTTCTAGTGTCTCCCAAAGCCGAATAATATCTGCCTGGGCCGCCGAGTACACTCGGAGGCAGGCTCAGCAATTGCGAACATCCAGGGATTCCTGCCACCCCAAAGACGCCAGAACCAAAAGCTCTTGCTGCTCTTCAAGTAGCCAGGCAACCCCATTCACAGCCCCACCAACGCTGGTGCTGTCTCTTTCTAGAGCCTCCCAAAAGAGAACACTATTTGCGTGGGCCGCCGAGTAGAGCCGGAGGCAGGCAACACAATTGCGAACATCCAGGGATTCCTGCCACCCCAAAGGCGCCAGGACCAAAAGCTCTTGCTGCTCTTCAAGTAGCCAGGCAACCCCATTCACAGCCCCACCAACGCTGGTGCTGTCTCTTTCTACAGCCTCCCAAAATAGAACACTATTTGCCTGGGCCGCCGAGTAGAGCCGGAGGCAGGCAACACAATTGCGAACATCCAGGGATTCCTGACACCCCAAAGGGGCCAGGACCAAAAGCTCTTGCTGCTCTTCAAGTAGCGAGGCGAACCCCTTTCACAACCCCACGAACACTGGCACTGTCACTTTCTAGTGTCTCCCAAACCCGAATAATATCTGCCTGGGCCGCCGACTACACTCGGAGGCAGGCTCAGTAATTGCGAACGTCCAGGGATTCCTCCCACCGCAAAGGGGCCAGCACCAAAAGCTCTTGCTGCTCTTCAAGTAGCCAGGCAACCCCATTCACAGCCCCACCAAGGCTGGTGCTGTCTCTTTCTACAGCCTCCCAATATAGAACACTGTTTACGTGGGCTGCTGAGGAGACCCGGAGGCAGGCTCAGCAATTGCGAACGTCCAGGGATTCCTCCCACCGCAAAGGGGCCAGCACCAAAAGCTCTTGCTGCTCTTCAAGTAGCCAGGCAAACCCCATTCACAGCCCCAAATACACTGGCACTCTTTCTAGAGCCTCCCAAAAGAGAACACTGTTTGTGTGGGCCGCTGAGGACACCCGGAGGCAGGCTCAGCAATTGCGAACGTCCAGGGATTCCTCCCACCCCAAAGGCGCCAGGACCAAAAGCTCTTGCTGCTCTTCAAGTAGCCACACAACCCCATTCACAGACCCACCAACGCTGGTGCTGTCTCTTTCTACAGCCTCCCAAAATAGAACACTATTTGCGTGGGCCGCCGAGTAGAGCCGGAGGCAGGCAACACAATTGAGAACATCCAGGGATTCCTGACACCTCAAAGGCGCCAGGACCAAAAGCTCTTGCTGCTCTTCAACTAGCCAGGCTGCCCCATTCACAGCCCCACCAACGCTGGTGCTTTCTTTTTCTAGAGCCTCCCAAACTCCAATATTATCTGCCTGCCGAGCTGAGTACACCCGGAGCCCAGCTCAGCAATTGTGAATCTCCAGGGATTCCTCCCACCGCAAAGGGACCAGGACCAAAAGCTCTTGCTGCTCTTCAAGTAGCCAGGCAAACCCCATTCACAGCCCCAAAAACACTGGCACTATATCTTTCTACTGTCTCCCAAAGCCGAATAATATCTGCCTGGGCTGCCGAGTACACTCGGAGGCATGCTCAGCAATTGCGAATGTCCAGGGATTCCTGCCACCCCAAAGGCGCCAGGACCAAAAGCTCTTGCTGCTCTTCAAGTAGCCACACAACCCCATTCTCAGCCCCACCAAGCTGGTGCTGTCTCTTTCTACAGCCTCCCAAAATAGAACACTATTTGCGTGGGCCGCCGAGTAGAGCCTGAGGCAGGCAACACAATTGCGAACATCCAGGGATTCCTGACACCCCAAAGGCACCAGGACCAAAAGCTCTTGCTGCTCTTCAAGTAGCCAGGACACCCCATTCACAGCCCCACCAACGTTGGTGCTGTCTCTTTCTTGAGCCTCCCAAACTCCAATATTATCTGCCTGCGGAGCTGAGTACACCCGGAGTCCAGCTCAGCAATTGTGAATCTCCAGGGATTCCTCCCACCCCAAAGGGACCAGGACCAAAAGCTCTTGCTGCTCTTCAAGTAGCCACACAACCCCATTCACAGCCCCACCAACGCTGGTGCTGTCTCTTTCTACAGCCTCCCAAAATAGAACACTATTTGCCTGGGCCGCCGAGTAGAGCCGGAGGCAGGCAACACAATTGCGAACATCCCGGGATTCCTGACACCTCAAAGGCGCCAGGACCAAAAGCTCTTGCTGCTACTCAAGTAGCCAGGCTGCCCCATTCACAGCCCCACCAACGCTGGTGCTGTCTCTTTCTAGAGCCTCCCAAACTCCAATATTATCTGCCTGCGGAGCTGAGTACACCCGGAGCCCAGCTCAGCAATTGTGAATCTCCAGGGATTCCTCCCACCCCAAAGGGACCAGGACCAAAAGCTCTTGCTGCTCTTCAAGTAGCCAGGCAAACCCCATTCACAGCCCCAAAAACACTGGCACTATATCTTTCTACTGTCTCCCAAAGCCGAATAATATCTGCCTGGGCTGCCGAGTACACTCGGAGGCATGCTCAGCAATTGCGAATGTCCAGGGATTCCTGCCACCCCAAAGGCGCCAGGACCAAAAGCTCTTGCTGCTCTTCAAGTAGCAACACAACCCCATTCTCAGCCCCACCAAGCTGGTGCTGTCTCTTTCTACAGCCTCCCAAAATAGAACACTATTTGCGTGGGCCGCCGAGTAGAGCCGGAGGCAGGCAACACAATTGAGAACATCCAGGGATTCCTGACACCCCAAAGGCGCCAGGACCAAAAGCTCTTGCTGCTCTTCAAGTAGCCAGGCAACCCCATTCACAGCCCCACCAATGCTGGTGCTGTCTCTTTCTTGAGCCTCCCAAACTCCAATATTATCTGCCTGCGGAGCTGAGTACACCCGGAGTCCAGCTCAGTAATTGTGAATCTCCAGGGATTCCTCCCACCCCAAAGGGGCCAGGACCAAAAGCTCTTGCTGCTCTTCAAGTAGCCACACAACCCCATTCACAGCCCCACCAACGCTGGTGCTGTCTCTTTCTACAGCCTCCCAAAATAGAACACTATTTGCGTGGGCTGCAGAGGAGACCCGGAGGCAGGCTCAGCAATTGCGAACATCCAGGGATTCCTCCCACCGCAAAGGGGCCAGGACCAAAAGCTCTTGCTGCTCTTCAAGTAGCGAGGCGAACCCCATTCATAGCCCCACGAACACTGGCACTGTCTCTTTCTAGTGTCTCCCAAAGCCGAATAATATCTGCCTGGGCCGCCGAGTACACTCGGAGGCAGGCTCAGCAATTGCGAACATCCAGGGATTCCTGCCACCCCAAAGACGCCTGAACCAAAAGCTCTTGCTGCTCTTCAAGTAGCCACACAACCCCATTCACAGCCCCACCAACGCTGGTGCGGTCTCTTTCTAGAGCCTCCCAAAAGAGAACACTATTTGCGTGGGCCGCCGAGTAGAGCCGGAGGCAGGCAACACAATTGCGAACATCCAGGGATTCCTGACACCCCAAAGGCGCCAGGACCAAAAGCTCTTGCTGCTCTTCAAGTAGCCAGGCAACCCCATTCACAGCCCCACCAACGCTGGTGCTGTCTCTTTCTACAGCCTCCCAAAATAGAACACTATTTGCCTGGGCCGCCGAGTAGAGCCGGAGGCAGGCAACACAATTGCGAACATCCAGGGATTCCTGACACCCCAAAGGGGCCAGGACCAAAAGCTCTTGCTGCTCTTCAAGTAGCGAGGCGAACCCCTTTCACAACCCCACGAACACTGGCACTGTCACTTTCTAGTGTCTCCCAAACCCGAATAATATCTGCCTGGGCCGCCGACTACACTCGGAGGCAGGCTCAGCAATTGCGAACGTCCAGGGATTCCTCCCACCGCAAAGGGGCCAGCACCAAAAGCTCTTGCTGCTCTTCAAGTAGCCAGGCAACCCCATTCACAGCCCCACCAAGGCTGGTGCTGTCTCTTTCTACAGCCTCCCAATATAGAACACTGTTTACGTGGGCTGCTGAGGAGACCCGGAGGCAGGCTCAGCAATTGCGAACGTCCAGGGATTCCTCCCACCGCAAAGGGGCCAGCACCAAAAGCTCTTGCTGCTCTTCAAGTAGCCAGGCAAACCCCATTCACAGCCCCAAATACACTGGCACTGTCTCTTTCTAGAGCCTCCCAAAAGAGAACACTGTTTGTGTGGGCCGCTGAGGACACCCGGAGGCAGGCTCAGCAATTGCGAACGTCCAGGGATTCCTCCCACCCCAAAGGCGCCAGGACCAAAAGCTCTTGCTGCTCTTCAAGTAGCCACACAACCCCATTCACAGACCCACCAACGCTGGTGCTGTCTCTTTCTACAGCCTCCCAAAATAGAACACTATTTGCGTGGGCCGCCGAGTAGAGCCGGAGGAAGGCAACACAATTGCGAACATCCAGGGATTCCTGACACCTCAAAGGCGCCAGGACCAAAAGCTCTTGCTGCTCTTCAACTAGCCAGGCTGCCCCATTCACAGCCCCACCAACGCTGGTGCTTTCTTTTTCTAGAGCCTCCCAAACTCCAATATTATCTGCCTGCGGAGCTGAGTACACCCGAAGCCCAGCTCAGCAATTGTGAATCTCCAGGGAGTCCTCCCACCGCAATGGGACCAGGACCAAAAGCTCTTGCTGCTCTTCAAGTAGCCAGGCAAACCCCATTCACAGCCCCAAAAACACTGGCACTATATCTTTCTACTGTCTCCCAAAGCCGAATAATATCTGCCTGGGCTGCCGAGTACACTCGGAGGCATGCTCAGCAATTGCGAATGTCCAGGGATTCCTGCCACCCCAAAGGCGCCAGGACCAAAAGCTCTTGCTGCTCTTCAAGTAGCAACACAACCCCATTCTCAGCCCCACCAAGCTGGTGCTGTCTCTTTCTACAGCCTCCCAAAATAGAACACTATTTGCGTGGGCCGCCGAGTAGAGCCGGAGGCAGGCAACACAATTGCGAACATCCAGGGATTCCTGACACCCCAAAGGCACCAGGACCAAAAGCTCTTGCTGCTCTTCAAGTAGCCAGGACACCCCATTCACAGCCCCACCAACGTTGGTGCTGTCTCTTTCTTGAGCCTCCCAAACTCCAATATTATCTGCCTGCGGAGCTGAGTACACCCGGAGTCCAGCTCAGCAATTGTGAATCTCCAGGGATTCCTCCCACCCCAAAGGGACCAGGACCAAAAGCTCTTGCTGCTCTTCAAGTAGCCACACAACCCCATTCACAGCCCCACCAACGCTGGTGCTGTCTCTTTCTACAGCCTCCCAAAATAGAACACTATTTGCGTGGGCTGCAGAGGAGACCCGGAGGCAGGCTCAGCAATTGCGAACATCCAGGGAT
Organism: Platalea minor; assembly: GCA_037975005.1. Classification (NCBI taxonomy): domain Eukaryota; kingdom Metazoa; phylum Chordata; class Aves; order Pelecaniformes; family Threskiornithidae; genus Platalea; species Platalea minor. The sequence continues at coordinate 125,916 of JBBPFK010000124.1, forward strand.
TCCTCCCACCGCAAAGGGGCCAGGACCAAAAGCTCTTGCTGCTCTTCAAGTAGCGAGGCGAACCCCATTCATAGCCCCACGAACACTGGCACTGTCTCTTTCTAGTGTCTCCCAAAGCCGAATAATATCTGCCTGGGCCGCCGAGTACACTCGGAGGCAGGCTCAGCAATTGCGAACATCCAGGGATTCCTGCCACCCCAAAGACGCCAGGACCAAAAGCTCTTGCTGCTCTTCAAGTAGCTACACAACCCCATTCTCAGCCCCACAAACGCTGGTGCGGTCTCTTTCTAGAGCCTCCCAAAAGAGAACACTATTTGCGTGGGCCGCCGAGTAGAGCCTGAGGCAGGCAACACAATTGCGAACATCCAGGGATTCCTGCCACCCCAAAGGCGCCAGGACCAAAAGCTCTTGCTGCTCTTCAAGTAGCCAGGCAACCCCATTCACAGACCCACCAACGCTGGTGCTGTCTCTTTCTACAGCCTCCCAAAATAGAACACTATTTGCGTGGGCCGCCGAGTAGAGCCGGAGGCAGGCAACACAATTGCGAACATCCAGGGATTCCTGACACCCCAAAGGGGCCAGGACCAAAAGCTCTTGCTGCTCTTCAAGTAGCGAGGCGAACCCCTTTCACAGCCCCAAGAACACTGGCACTGTCACTTTCTAGTGTCTCCCAAACCCGAATAATATCTGCATGGGCCGCCGACTACACTCGGAGGCAGGCTCAGCAATTGCGAACGTCCAGGGATTCCTCCCACCTCAAAGGGGCCAGGACCAAAAGCTCTTGCTGCTCTTCAAGTAACCAGGACACCCCATTCACAGCCCCACCAAGGCTGGTGCTGTCTCTTTCTACAGCCTCCCAATATAGAACACTTTTTACGTGGGCTGCTGAGGAGTCCCGGAGGCAGGCTCAGCAATTGCGAACGTCCAGGGATTCCTCCCACCGCAAAGGGGCCACGACCAAAAGCTCTTGCTGCTCTTCAAGTAGCCAGGCAAACCCCATTCACAGCCCCAAATACACTGGCACTGTCTCTTTCTAGAGCCTCCCAAAAGAGAACACTCTTTGTGTGGGCCGCTGAGGACACCCTGAGGAAGGCTCAGCAATTGCGAACGTCCAGGGATTCCTGCCACCCCAAAGGCGCCAGGACCAAAAGCTCTTGCTGCTCTTCAAGTAGCCACACAACCCCATTCACAGACCCACCAATGCTGGTGCTGCCTCTTTCTAGAGCCTCCCAAAAGAGAACACTGTTTGTGTGGGCCGCCGAGTACACCCGGAGGCAGTCTCAGCAATTGCGAACGTCCAGGGATTCCTGCCACCCCAAAGGGGCCAGGACCAAAAGCTCTTGCTGCTCTTCAAGTAACTAGGACACCCCATTCACAGACCCACCAACACTGGTGTTGTCTCTTTCTAGAGCCTCCCAAAAGAGAACACTGTTTGTGTGGGCCGCTGAGGACACCCTGAGGAAGGCTCAGCAATTGCGAACGTCCAGGGATTCCTCCCACCGCAAAGGCGCCAGGACCAAAAGCTCTTGCTGCTCTTCAAGTAGCCACACAACCCCATTCACAGCCCCACCAACACTGGTGTTGTCTCTTTCTAGAGCCTCCCAAAATAGAACACTGTTTGTGTGGGCTGCTGAGGAGACCCGGAGGCAGGCTCAGCAATTGCAAACGTCCAGGGATTCCTCCAACCGCAAAGGGGCCAGGACCAAAAGCTCTTGCTGCTCTTCAAGTAGCCAGGCAAACCCCATTCACAGCCCAAAATACAATGGCACTGTCTCTTTCTAGTGTCTCCCAAAAGAGAACACTGTTTGTGTGGGCCGCTGAGGACACCTTGAGGAAGGCTGAGCAATTGCGAACGTCCAGGGATTCCAGCCACCCCAAAGGCGCCAGGACCAAAAGCTCTTGCTGCTCTTCAAGTAGCCACACAACCCCATTCACAGACCCACCAACGCTGGTGCTGTCTCTTTCTACAGCCTCCCAAAATAGAACACTATTTGCGTGGGCTGCCGAGTAGAGCCGGAGGCAGGCAACACAATTGCGAACATCCAGGGATTCCTGACACCCCAAAGGCGCCAGGACCAAAAGCTCTTGCTGCTCTTCAAGTAGCCAGGCCACCCCATTCACAGCCCCACCAACGCTGGTGCTGTCTCTTTCTACAACCTCCCAAAATAGAACACTATTTGCCTGGGCCGCCGAGTAGAGCCGGAGGCAGGCAACACAATTGCGAACATCCAGGGATTCCTGACACCCCAAAGGATGCCAGGACCAAAAGCTCTTGCTGCTCTTCAAGTAGCGAGGCGAACCCCATTCATAGCCCCACGAACACTGGCACTGTCTCTTTCTAGTGTCTCCCAAAGCCGAATAATATCTGCCTGGGCCGCCGAGTACACTCGGAGTCAGGCTCAGCAATTGCGAACGTCCAGGGATTCCTCCCACCGCAAAGGGGCCAGGACCAAAAGCTCTTGCTGCTCTTCAAGTAGCCAGGCAAACCCCATTCACAGCCCCACCAACGCTGGTGCTGTCTCTTTCTAGAGCCTCCCAAAATAGAACACTATTTGCGTGGGCCGCCGAGTAGAGCCGGAGGCAGGCAACACAATTGCGAACATCCAGGGATTCCTCCCACCGCAAAGGGGCCAGGACCAAAAGCTCTTGCTGCTCTTCAAGTAGCCAGGCCACCCCATTCACAGCCCCACCAATGTTGGTGCTGTCTCTTTCTTGAGCCTCCCAAACTCCAATATTATCTGCCTGCGGAGCTGAGTACACCCGGAGTCCAGCTCAGCAATTGTGAATCTCCAGGGATTCCTCCCACCCCAAAGGGACCAGGACCAAAAGCTCTTGCTGCTCTTCAAGTAGCCACACAACCCCATTCACAGCCCCACCAACGCTGGTGCTGTCTCTTTCTACAGCCTCCCAAAATAGAACACTATTTGCGTGGGCTGCAGAGGAGACCCGGAGGCAGGCTCAGCAATTGCGAACATCCAGGGATTCCTCCCACCGCAAAGGGGCCAGGACCAAAAGCTCTTGCTGCTCTTCAAGTAGCGAGGCGAACCCCATTCATAGCCCCACGAACACTGGCACTGTCTCTTTCTAGTGTCTCCCAAAGCCGAATAATATCTGCCTGGGCCGCCGAGTACACTCGGAGGCAGGCTCAGCAATTGCGAACATCCAGGGATTCCTGCCACCCCAAAGACGCCAGGACCAAAAGCTCTTGCTGCTCTTCAAGTAGCTACACAACCCCATTCTCAGCCCCACAAACGCTGGTGCGGTCTCTTTCTAGAGCCTCCCAAAAGAGAACACTGTTTGTGTGGGCCGCTGAGGACACCCTGAGGCAGGCTCAGCAATTGCGAACATCCAGGGATTCCTGCCACCCCAAAGGGGCCAGGACCAAAAGCTCTTGCTGCTCTTCAAGTAGCCACACAACCCCATTCACAGACCCACCAACGCTGGTGCTGTCTCTTTCTAGAGCCTCCCAAAATAGAACACTATTTGCGTGGGCCGCCGAGTAGAGCCGGAGGCAGGCAACACAATTGCGAACATCCAGGGATTCCTGACACCCCAAAGGCGCCAGGACCAAAAGCTCTTGCTGCTCTTCAAGTAGCCACACAACCCCATTCACAGCCCCAAAAACACTGGAACTGTCTCTTTCTAGAGCCTCCCAAAAGAGAACAATGTTTGTGTGGGCCGCCGAGTACACCCTGAGGAAGGCTCAGCAATTGCTAACGTCCAGGGTTTCCTCCCACCCCAAAGGGGCCAGCACCAAAAGCTCTTGCTGCTCTTCAAGTAACCAGGACACCCCATTCACAGACCCACCAACGCTGGTGCTGTCTCTTTCTAGAGCCTCCCAAAATAGAACACTGTTTGTGTGGGCTGCTGAGGAGACCCGGAGGCAGGCTCAGCAATTGCAAACGTCCAGGGATTCCTCCAACCGCAAAGGGGCCAGGACCAAAAGCTCTTGCTGCTCTTCAAGTAGCCAGGCAAACCCCATTCACAGCCCATAATACACTGGCACTGTCTCTTTCTAGTGTCTCCCAAAAGAGAACACTGTTTGTGTGGGCCGCTGAGGACACCTTGAGGAAGGCTGAGCAATTGCGAACGTCCAGGGATTCCTGCCACCCCAAAGGCGCCAGGACCAAAAGCTCTTGCTGCTCTTCAAGTAGCCACACAACCCCATTCACAGACCCACCAACGCTGGTGCTGTCTCTTTCTAGAGCCTCCCAAAATAGAACACTATTTGCGTGGGCCGCCGAGTAGAGCCGGAGGCAGGCTCAGCAATTGCGAATGTCCAGGGATTCCTGCCACCCCAAAGGGACCAGGACCAAAAGCTCTTGCTGCTCTTCAAGTAGCCACACAACCCCATTCTCAGCCCCACCAACGCTGGTGCTGTCTCTTTCTACAGCCTCCCAAAAGAGAACACTATTTGCGTTGGCTGCCGAGTAGAGCCGGAGGCAGGCAACACAATTGCGAACATCCAGGGATTCCTGACACCCCAAAGGGGCCAGGACCAAAAGCTCTTGCTGTTCTTCAAGTAGCGAGGCGAACCCCATTCATAGCCCCACGAACACTGGCACTGTCTCTTTCTAGAGCCTCCCAAAGCCGAATAATATCTGCCTGGGCCGCCGAGTACACTCGGAGGAAGGCTCAGCAATTGCGAACGTCCAGGGATTCCTCCCACCGCAAAGGGGCCAGCACCAAAAGCTCTTGCTGCTCTTCAAGTAGCCAGGCAAACCCCATTCACAGCCCCACCAACGCTGGTGCTGTCTCTTTCTACAGCCTCCCAAAATAGAACACTATTTGCGTGGGCCGCCGAGTAGAGCCGGAGGCAGGCAACACAATTGCGAACATCCAGGGATTCCTGACACCCCAAAGGGGCCAGGACCAAAAGCTCTTGCTGCTCTTCAAGTAGCCAGGCCACCCCATTCACAGCCCCACCAACGCTGGTGCTGTCTCTTTCTAGAGCCTCCCAAACTCCAATATTATCTGCCTGCGGAGCTGAGTACACCCGGAGCCCAGCTCAGCAATTGTGCATCTCCAGGGATTCCTCCCACCCCAAAGGGACCAGGACCAAAAGCTCTTGCTGCTCTTCAAGTAGCCAGGCAACCCCATTCACAGCCCTACAAACGCTGGCACTGTCTCTTTCTAGAGCCTCCCAAAAGAGAACACTGTTTGTGTGGGCCGCTGAGGACACCCTGAGGCAGGCTCAGCAATTGCGAACATCCAGGGATTCCTGCCACCCCAAAGGGGCCAGGACCAAAAGCTCTTGCTGCTCTTCAAGTAGCCACACAACCCCATTCACAGACCCACCAACGCTGGTGCTGTCTCTTTCTAGAGCCTCCCAAAATAGAACACTATTTGCGTGGGCCGCCGAGTAGAGCCGGAGGCAGGCAACACAATTGCGAACATCCAGGGATTCCTGACACCCCAAAGGCGCCAGGACCAAAAGCTCTTGCTGCTCTTCAAGTAGCCACACAACCCCATTCACAGCCCCAAAAACACTGGAACTGTCTCTTTCTAGAGCCTCCCAAAAGAGAACAATGTTTGTGTGGGCCGCCGAGTACACCCTGAGGAAGGCTCAGCAATTGCTAACGTCCAGGGTTTCCTCCCACCCCAAAGGGGCCAGCACCAAAAGCTCTTGCTGCTCTTCAAGTAACCAGGACACCCCATTCACAGACCCACCAACGCTGGTGCTGTCTCTTTCTAGAGCCTCCCAAAATAGAACACTGTTTGTGTGGGCTGCTGAGGAGACCCGGAGGCAGGCTCAGCAATTGCAAACGTCCAGGGATTCCTCCAACCGCAAAGGGGCCAGGACCAAAAGCTCTTGCTGCTCTTCAAGTAGCCAGGCAAACCCCATTCACAGCCCATAATACACTGGCACTGTCTCTTTCTAGTGTCTCCCAAAAGAGAACACTGTTTGTGTGGGCCGCTGAGGACACCTTGAGGAAGGCTGAGCAATTGCGAACGTCCAGGGATTCCTGCCACCCCAAAGGCGCCAGGACCAAAAGCTCTTGCTGCTCTTCAAGTAGCCACACAACCCCATTCACAGACCCACCAACGCTGGTGCTGTCTCTTTCTAGAGCCTCCCAAAATAGAACACTATTTGCGTGGGCCGCCGAGTAGAGCCGGAGGCAGGCTCAGCAATTGCGAATGTCCAGGGATTCCTGCCACCCCAAAGGGACCAGGACCAAAAGCTCTTGCTGCTCTTCAAGTAGCCACACAACCCCATTCTCAGCCCCACCAACGCTGGTGCTGTCTCTTTCTACAGCCTCCCAAAAGAGAACACTATTTGCGTTGGCTGCCGAGTAGAGCCGGAGGCAGGCAACACAATTGCGAACATCCAGGGATTCCTGACACCCCAAAGGGGCCAGGACCAAAAGCTCTTGCTGTTCTTCAAGTAGCGAGGCGAACCCCATTCATAGCCCCACGAACACTGGCACTGTCTCTTTCTAGAGCCTCCCAAAGCCGAATAATATCTGCCTGGGCCGCCGAGTACACTCGGAGGAAGGCTCAGCAATTGCGAACGTCCAGGGATTCCTCCCACCGCAAAGGGGCCAGCACCAAAAGCTCTTGCTGCTCTTCAAGTAGCCAGGCAAACCCCATTCACAGCCCCACCAACGCTGGTGCTGTCTCTTTCTACAGCCTCCCAAAATAGAACACTATTTGCGTGGGCCGCCGAGTAGAGCCGGAGGCAGGCAACACAATTGCGAACATCCAGGGATTCCTGACACCCCAAAGGGGCCAGGACCAAAAGCTCTTGCTGCTCTTCAAGTAGCCAGGCCACCCCATTCACAGCCCCACCAACGCTGGTGCTGTCTCTTTCTAGAGCCTCCCAAACTCCAATATTATCTGCCTGCGGAGCTGAGTACACCCGGAGCCCAGCTCAGCAATTGTGCATCTCCAGGGATTCCTCCCACCCCAAAGGGACCAGGACCAAAAGCTCTTGCTGCTCTTCAAGTAGCCAGGCAACCCCATTCACAGCCCTACAAACGCTGGCACTGTCTCTTTCTAGAGCCTCCCAAAAGAGAACACTGTTTGTGTGGGCCGCTGAGGACACCCTGAGGCAGGCTCAGCAATTGCGAACGTCCAGGGATTCCTGCCACCCCAAAGGCGCCAGGACCAAAAGCTCTTGCTGCTCTTCAAGTAGCCACACAACCCCATTCACAGCCCCAAAAACACTGGAACTGTCTCTTTCTAGAGCCTCCCAAAAGAGAACACTGTTTGTGTGGGCCGCCGAGTACACCCTGAGGAAGGCTCAGCAATTGCTAACGTCCAGGGTTTCCTCCCACCCCAAAGGGGCCAGGACCAAAAGCTCTTGCTGATCTTCAAGTAACCAGGACACCCCATTCACAGACCCACCAACGCTGGTGCTGTCTCTTTCTAGAGCCTCCCAAAAGAGAACACTGTTTGTGTGGGCTGCTGAGGAGACCCGGAGGCAGGCTCAGCAATTGCAAACGTCCAGGGATTCCTCCAACTGCAAAGGGGCCAGGACCAAAAGCTCTTGCTGCTCTTCAAGTAGCCAGGCAAACCCCATTCACAGCCCAAAATACACTGGCACTGTCTCTTTCTAGTGTCTCCCAAAAGAGAACAGTGTTTGTGTGGGCCGCTGAGGACACCTTGAGGCAGGCTCAGCAATTGCGAACGTCCAGGGATTCCTGCCACCCCAAAGGCGCCAGGACCAAAAGCTCTTGCTGCTCTTCAAGTAGCCACACAACCCCATTCACAGACCCACCAACGCTGGTGCTGTCTCTTTCTACAGCCTCCCAAAATAGAACACTATTTGCGTGGGCTGCCGAGTAGAGCCGGAGGCAGGCAACACAATTGCGAACATCCAGGGATTCCTGCCACCCCAAAGGGGCCAGGACCAAAAGCTCTTGCTGCTCTTCAAGTAGCCAGGCCACCCCATTCACAGCCCCACCAACGCTGGTGCTGTCTCTTTCTACAACCTCCCAAAAGAGAACACTATTTGCCTGGGCCGCCGAGTAGAGCCGGAGGCAGGCAACACAATTGCGAACATCCAGGGATTCCTGACACCCCAAAGGGGCCAGGACCAAAAGCTCTTGCTGCTCTTCAAGTAGCGAGGCGAACCCCATTCATAGCCCCACGAACACTGGCACTGTCTCTTTCTAGTGTCTCCCAAAGCCGAATAATATCTGCCTGGGCCGCCGAGTACACTCGGAGGAAGGCTCAGCAATTGCGAACGTCCAGGGATTCCTCCCACCGCAAAGGGGCCAGCACCAAAAGCTCTTGCTGCTCTTCAAGTAGCCAGGCAAACCCCATTCACAGCCCCACCAACACTGGTGCTGTCTCTTTCTACAGCCTCCCAAAATAGAACACTATTTGCGTGGGCCGCCGAGTAGAGCCGGAGGCGGGCAACACAATTGCGAACATCCAGGGATTCCTCCCACCGCAAAGGGGCCAGGACCAAAAGCTCTTGCTGCTCTTCAAGTAGCCAGGCCACCCCATTCACAGCCCCACCAACGCTGGTGCTGTCTCTTTCTAGAGCCTCCCAAACTCCAATATTATCTGCCTGCGGAGCTGAGTACACCCGGAGCCCAGCTCAGCAATTGTGCATCTCCAGGGATTCCTCCCACCCCAAAGGGACCAGGACCAAAAGCTCTTGCTGCTCTTCAAGTAGCCAGGCAACCCCATTCACAGCCCTACAAACGCTGGCACTGTCTCTTTCTAGAGCCTCCCAAAAGAGAACACTGTTTGTGTGGGCCGCTGAGGACACCCTGAGGCAGGCTCAGCAATTGCGAACGTCCAGGGATTCCTGCCACCCCAAAGGGGCCAGGACCAAAAGCTCTTGCTGCTCTTCAAGTAGCCACACAACCCCATTCACAGACCCACCAACGCTGGTGCTGTCTCTTTCTAGAGCCTCCCAAAATAGAACACTATTTGCGTGGGCCGCCGAGTAGAGCCGGAGGCAGGCAACACAATTGAGAACATCCAGGGATTCCTGACACCCCAAAGGCGCCAGGACCAAAAGCTCTTGCTGCTCTTCAAGTAGCCACACAACCCCATTCACAGCCCCAAAAACACTGGCACTGTCTCTTTCTAGAGCCTCCCAAAAGAGAACACTGTTTGTGTGGGCCGCCGAGTACACCCTGAGGAAGGCTCAGCAATTGCTAACGTCCAGGGTTTCCTCCCACCCCAAAGGGGCCAGGACCAAAAGCTCTTGCTGATCTTCAAGTAACCAGGACACCCCATTCACAGACCCACCAACGCTGGTGCTGTCTCTTTCTAGAGCCTCCCAAAAGAGAACACTGTTTGTGTGGGCTGCTGAGGAGACCCGGAGGCAGGCTCAGCAATTGCAAACGTCCAGGGATTCCTCCAACCGCAAAGGGGCCAGGACCAAAAGCTCTTGCTGCTCTTCAAGTAGCCAGGCAAACCCCATTCACAGCCCAAAATACACTGGCACTGTCTCTTTCTAGTGTCTCCCAAAAGAGAACAGTGTTTGTGTGGGCCGCTGAGGACACCTTGAGGAAGGCTGAGCAATTGCGAACGTCCAGGGATTCCTGACACCCCAAAGGCGCCAGGACCAAAAGCTCTTGCTGCTCTTCAAGTAGCCACACAACCCCATTCACAGACCCACCAACGCTGGTGCTGTCTCTTTCTACAGCCTCCCAAAATAGAACACTATTTGCGTGGGCTGCCGAGTAGAGCCGGAGGCAGGCAACACAATTGCGAACATCCAGGGATTCCTGCCACCCCAAAGGGGCCAGGACCAAAAGCTCTTGCTGCTCTTCAAGTAGCCAGGCCACCCCATTCACAGCCCCACCAACGCTGGTGCTGTCTCTTTCTACAACCTCCCAAAAGAGAACACTATTTGCCTGGGCCGCCGAGTAGAGCCGGAGGCAGGCAACACAATTGCGAACATCCAGGGATTCCTGACACCCCAAAGGGGCCAGGACCAAAAGCTCTTGCTGTTCTTCAAGTAGCGAGGCGAACCCCATTCATAGCCCCACGAACACTGGCACTGTCTCTTTCTAGTGTCTCCCAAAGCCGAATAATATCTGCCTGGGCCGCCGAGTACACTCGGAGGAAGGCTCAGCAATTGCGAACGTCCAGGGATTCCTCCCACCGCAAAGGGGCCAGCACCAAAAGCTCTTGCTGCTCTTCAAGTAGCCAGGCAAACCCCATTCACAGCCCCACCAACACTGGTGCTGTCTCTTTCTAGAGCCTCCCAAAATAGAACACTATTTGCGTGGGCCGCCGAGTAGAGCCGGAGGCGGGCAACACAATTGCGAACATCCAGGGATTCCTCCCACCGCAAAGGGGCCAGGACCAAAAGCTCTTGCTGCTCTTCAAGTAGCCAGGCCACCCCATTCACAGCCCCACCAACGCTGGTGCTGTCTCTTTCTAGAGCCTCCCAAACTCCAATATTATCTGCCTGCGGAGCTGAGTACACCCGGAGCCCAGCTCAGCAATTGTGCATCTCCAGGGATTCCTCCCACCCCAAAGGGACCAGGACCAAAAGCTCTTGCTGCTCTTCAAGTAGCCAGGCAACCCCATTCACAGCCCTACAAACGCTGGCGCTGTCTCTTTCTGGTGCCTCCCAAAGCCCAATACTATCTGCGTGGGCTGCTGAGGAGACCCGGAGGCAGGCTCAGCAATTGCGAACGTCCAGGGATTCCTCCCACCCCAAAGGCGCCAGGACCAAAAGCTCTTGCTGCTCTTCAAGTAGCCAGGCAAACCCCATTCACAGCCCCAAAAACACTGGCACTGTCTCTTTCTAGAGCCTCCCAAAAGAGAACACTGTTTGTGTGGGCCGCTGAGGACACCCTGAGGCAGGCTCAGCAATTGCGAACGTCCAGGGATTCCTCCCACCCCAAAGGGGCCAGGACCAAAAGCTCTTGCTGCTCTTCAAGTAGCCACACAACCCCATTCACAGACCCACCAACGCTGGTGCTGTCTCTTTCTAGAGCCTCCCAAAATAGAACACTATTTGCGTGGGCCGCCGAGTAGAGCCGGAGAAAGGCAACACAATTGCGAACATCCAGGGATTCCTGACACCCCAAAGGGGCCAGGACCAAAAGCTCTTGCTGCTCTTCAAGTAGCGAGGCGAACCCCTTTCACAGCCCCACGAACACTGGCACTGTCTCTTTCTAGTGTCTCCGAAAGCCGAATAATATCTGTCTGGGCCGCCGAGTACACTCGGAGGCAGGCTCAGCAATTGCAAAAGTCCAGGGATTCCTGACACCCCAAAGGCGCCAGGACCAAAAGCTCTTGCTGCTCTTCAAGTAGCCACACAACCCCATTCTCAGCCCCACCAACGCTGGTGCTGTCTCTTTCTACAGCCTCCAAAAAATAGAACACTATTTGCCTGGGCCGCCGAGTAGAGCCGGAGGCAGGCAACACAATTGCGAACATCCAGGGATTCCTGACACCCCAAAGGCGCCAGGACCAAAAGCTCTTGCTGCTCTTCAAGTAGCCACACAACCCCATTCTCAGCCCCACCAACGCTGGTGCTGTCTCTTTCTACAGCCTCCAAAAAATAGAACACTATTTGCCTGGGCCGCCGAGTAGAGCCGGAGGCAGGCAACACAATTGCGAACATCCAGGGATTCCTGACACCCCAAAGGGGCCAGGACCAAAAGCTCTTGCTGCTCTTCAAGTAGCCACACAACCCCATTCACAGCCCCACCAAGGCTGGTGCTGTCTCTTTCTAGAGCCTCCCAAACTCCAATATTATCTGCCTGTGGAGCTGAGTATACCCGGAGCCCAGCTCAGCAATTGTGAATCTCCAGGGATTCCTCCCACCGCAAAGGGACCAGGACCAAAAGCTCTTGCTGCTCTTCAAGTAGCCAGGCTAACCCATTCACAGCCCTACAAACGCTGGCGCTGTCTCTTTCTGGTGCCTCCCAAAGCCCAATACTATCTGCGTGGGCTGCAGGGGAGACCCGGAGGCAGGCTCAGCAATTGCGAACGCCCAGGGATTCCTCCCACCGCAATGGCGCCAGGACCAAAAGCTCTTGCTGCTCTTCAAGTAGCCAGGCAAACCCCATTCACAGCCCCACCAACGCTGGCGCTGTCTCTTTCTAGAGCCTCCCAAAAGAGAACACTATTTGCGTGCGCCGCTGAGGAGACCCGGAGGCAGGCAACGCAATTGCGCATATACAGGGATTCCTGACACCCCAAAGGCGCCAGGACCAAAAGCTCTTGCTGCTCTTCAAGCAGCGAGGCGAACCCCATTCATAGCCCCACGAACACTGGCACTGTCTCTTTCTAGTGTCTCCCAAAGCTGAATAATATCTGCCTGGGCTGCCGAGTACACCCGGAGGCAGGCTCAGCAATTGCGAACATCCAGGGATTCCTGACACCCCAAAGGCGCCAGGACCAAAAGCTCTTGCTGCTCTTCAAGTAGCCAGGCAACCCCATTCACAGCCCCAAAAACACTGGCACTGTCTCTTTCTAGAACCTCCCAAAATAGAACACTCTTTGCATGGGCTGCTGAGGAGACCCGGAGGCAGGCTCAGCAATTGCGAACGTCCAGGGATTCCTCCCACCCCAAAGGGACCAGGACCAAAAGCTCTTGCTGCTCTTCAAGTAGCGAGGCGAACCCCATTCATAGCCCCACGAACACTGGCACTGTCTCTTTCTAGTGTCTCCCAAAGCCGAATAATATCTGCCTAGGCCGCCGAGTACACTCGGAGGCAGGCTCAGCAATTGCGAACGTCCAGGGATTCCTCCCACCGCAAAGGGGCCAGGACCAAAAGCTCTTACTGCTCTTCAAGTAGCCAGGACACCCCATTCACAGACCCACCAACGCTAGTGCTGTCTCTTTCTAGAGCCTCCCAAAATAGAACACTGTTTGCGTGGGCTGCTGAGGAGACCCGGAGGCAGGCTCAGCAATTGCGAACGTCCAGGGATTCCTCCCACCCCAAAGGCGCCAGGACCAAAAGCTCTTGCTGCTCTTCAAGTAGCCAGGCAAACCGCATTCACAGCCCCACGAACACTGGCACTGTCTCTTTCTAGAGCCTCCCAAAAGAGAACACTGTTTGTGTGGGCCGCTGAGGACACCCTGAGGAAGGCTCAGCAATTGCGAACGTCCAGGGATTCCTGCCACCCCAAAGGCGCCAGGACCAAAAGCTCTTGCTGCTCTTCAAGTAGCCAGGCAAACCCCATTCACAGCCCCAAATACACTGGCACTGTCTCTTTCTAGAGCCTCCCAAAAGAGAACACTCTTTGTGTGGGCCGCTGAGGACACCCTGAGGAAGGCTCAGCAATTGCGAACGTCCAGGGTTTCCTGCCACCCCAAAGGCGCCAGGACCAAAAGCTCTTGCTGCTCTTCAAGTAGCCACACAACCCCATTCACAGCCCCACCAACGCTGGTGCTGTCTCTTTCTACAGCCTCCCAAAATAGAACACTATTTGCGTGGGCCGCAGAGTAGAGCCGGAGGCAGGCAACACAATTGCGAACATCCAGGGATTCCTGACACCTCAAAGGCGCCAGGACCAAAAGCTCTTGCTGCTACTCAAGTAGCCAGGCTGCCCCATTCACAGCCCCACCAACGCTGGTGCTTTCTCTTTCTAGAGCCTCCCAAACTCCAATATTATCTGCCTGCGGAGCTGAGTACACCCGGAGCCCAGCTCAGCAATTGTGCATCTCCAGGGATTCCTCCCACCCCAAAGGGACCAGGACCAAAAGCTCTTGCTGCTCTTCAAGTAGCCAGGCAACACCATTCACAGCCCTACAAACGCTGGCGCTGTCTCTTTCTGGTGCCTCCCAAAGCCCAATACTATCTGCGTGGGCTGCTGAAGAGACCCGGAGGCAGGCTCAGCAATTGCGAATGTCCAGGGATTCCTCCCACCCCAAAGGGGCCAGGACCAAAAGCTCTTGCTGCTCTTCAAGTAGCCAGGCAAACCCCATTCATAGCCCCACGAACACTGGCACTGTCTCTTTCTAGAGCCTCCCAAAAGAGAACACTGTTTGTGTGGGCCGCTGAGGACACCCTGAGGCAGGCTCAGCAATTGCGAACGTCCAGGGATTCCTGCCACCCCAAAGGGGCCAGGACCAAAAGCTCTTGCTGCTCTTCAAGTAGCCACACAACCCCATTCACAGACCCACCAACGCTGGTGCTGTCTCTTTCTAGAGCCTCCCAAAATAGAACACTATTTGCGTGGGCCGCCGAGTAGAGCCGGAGAAAGGCAACACAATTGCGAACATCCAGGGATTCCTGACACCCCAAAGGGGCCAGGACCAAAAGCTCTTGCTGCTCTTCAAGTAGCGAGGCGAACCCCTTTCACAGCCCCACGAACACTGGCACTGTCTCTTTCTAGTGTCTCCCAAAGCCGAATAATATCTGCCTGGGCCGCCGAGTACACTCGGAGGCAGGCTCAGCAATTGCAAACGTCCAGGGATTCCTGACACCCCAAAGGCGCCAGGACCAAAAGCTCTTGCTGCTCTTCAAGTAGCCACACAACCCCATTCTCAGCCCCACCAACGCTGGTGCTGTCTCTTTCTAGAGCCTCCCAAAATAGAACACTATTTGCGTGGGCCGCCGAGTAGAGCCTGAGGCAGGCAACACAATTGCGAACGTCCAGGGATTCCTGCCACCCCAAAGGCGCCAGGACCAAAAGCTCTTGCTGCTCTTCAAGTAGCCACACAACCCCATTCTCAGCCCCACCAACGCTGGTGCTGTCTCTTTCTACAGCCTCCAAAAAATAGAACACTATTTGCCTGGGCCGCCGAGTAGAGCCGGAGGCAGGCAACACAGTTGCGAACATCCAGGGATTCCTGACACCCCAAAGGGGCCAGGACCAAAAGCTCTTGCTGCTCTTCAAGTAGCCAGGAAACCCCATTCACAGCCCCACCAAGGCTGGTGCTGTCTCTTTCTAGAGCCTCCCAAACTCCAATATTATCTGCCTGCGGAGCTGAGTATACCCGGAGCCAAGCTCAGCAATTGTGAATCTCCAGGGATTCCTCCCACCGCAAAGGGACCAGGACCAAAAGCTCTTGCTGCTCTTCAAGTAGCCAGGCTAACCCATTCACAGCCCTACAAACGCTGGCGCTGTCTCTTTCTGGTGCCTCCCAAAGCCCAATACTATCTGCGTGGGCTGCAGGGGAGACCCGGAGGCAGGCTCAGCAATTGCGAACGCCCAGGGATTCCTCCCACCGCAATGGCGCCAGGACCAAAAGCTCTTGCTGCTCTTCAAGTAGCCAGGCAAACCCCATTCACAGCCCCACCAACGCTGGCGCTGTCTCTTTCTAGAGCCTCCCAAAAGAGAACACTATTTGCGTGCGCCGCTGAGGAGACCCGGAGGCAGGCAACGCAATTGCGCATATACAGGGATTCCTGACACCCCAAAGGCGCCAGGACCAAAAGCTCTTGCTGCTCTTCAAGCAGCGAGGCGAACCCCATTCATAGCCCCACGAACACTGGCACTGTCTCTTTCTAGTGTCTCCCAAAGCCGAATAATATCTGCCTGGGCCGCCGAGTACACTCGGAGGCAGGCAACAAAATTGCGAACATCCAGGGATTCCTGACACCCCAAAGGCGCCAGGACCAAAAGCTCTTGCTGCTACTCAAGTAGCCAGGCTGCCCCATTCACAGCCCCACCAACGCTGGTGCTGTCTCTTTCTAGAGCCTCCCAAACTCCAATATTATCTGACTGCGGAGCAGAGTACACCCGGAGCCCAGCTCAGCAATTGTGAATCTCCAGGGATTCCTCCCACCGCAAAGGGGCCAGGACCAAAAGCTCTTGCTGCTCTTCAAGTAGCCAGGCAAACCCCATTCACAGCCCCAAAAACACTGGCACTATATCTTTCTACTGTCTCCCAAAGCCGAATAATATCTGCCTGGGCTGCCGAGTACACTCGGAGGCATGCTCAGCAATTGCGAATGTCCAGGGATTCCTGCCACCCCAAAGGCGCCAGGACCAAAAGCTCTTGCTGCTCTTCAAGTAGCCACACAACCCCATTCTCAGCCCCACCAACGCTGGTGCTGTCTCTTTCTAGAGTCTCCCAAAAGAGAACAATATTTGCGTGGGCTGCTGAGGAGACCCGGAGGCAGGCTCAGCAATTGCGAACGTCCAGGGATTCCTCCCACCGCAAAGGGGCCACGACCAAAAGCTCTTGCTGCTCTTCAAGTAGCCAGGCAAACCCCATTCACAGCCCCAAAAACACTGGCACTGTCTCTTTCTAGAGCCTCCCAAAAGAGAACACTGTTTGTGTGGGCCGCCGAGTACACCCTGAGGAAGGCTCAGCAATTGCGAACGTCCAGGGTTTCCTCCCACCCCAAAGGGGCCAGCACCAAAAGCTCTTGCTGCTCTTCAAGTAGCCAGGCAAACCCCATTCACAGCCCCAAATACACTGGCACTGTCTCTTTCTAGAGCCTCCCAAAAGAGAACACTGTTTGTGTGGGCCGCTGAGGACACCCTGAGGAAGGCTCAGCAATTGCGAACGTCCAGGGATTCCTGCCACCCCAAAGGGGCCAGGACCAAAAGCTCTTGCTGCTCTTCAAGTAACTAGGACACCCCATTCACAGACCCACCAACACTGGTGTTGTCTCTTTCTACAGCCTCCCAAAAGAGAACACTGTTTGCGTGGGCTGCTGAGGGGACCCGGAGGCAGGCTCAGCAATTGCGAACGTCCAGGGATTCCTCCCACCGCAAAGGCGCCAGGACCAAAAGCTCTTGCTGCTCTTCAAGTAGCCAGGCAACCCCATTCACAGCCCCACCAACGCTGGTGCTGTCTCTTTCTAGAGCCTCCCAAACTCCAATATTATCTGCCTGCGGAGCTGAGTACACCCGGAGCCCAGCTCAGCAATTGTGAATCTCCAGGGATTCCTCCCACCGCAAAGGGACCAGGACCAAAAGCTCTTGCTGCTCTTCAAGTAGCCAGGCTAACCCATTCACAGCCCTACAAACGCTGGCGCTGTCTCTTTCTGGTGCCTCCCAAAGCCCAATACTATCTGCGTGGGCTGCTGAGGAGACCCGGAGGCAGGCTCAGCAATTGCGAACGTCCAGGGATTCCTGCCACCGCAAAGGGGCCAGGACCAAAAGCTCTTGCTGCTCTTCAAGTAGCCAGGCAAACCCCATTCACAGCCCCAAAAACACTGGCACTGTCTCTTTCTAGAGCCTCCCAAAAGAGAACCCTCTTTGCGTGGGCCGCTGAGGACACACTGAGGAAGGCTCAGCAATTGCGAACGTCCAGGGATTCCTGCCACCCCAAAGGCACCAGGACCAAAAGCTCTTGCTGCTCTTCAAGTAGCCACACAACCCTATTCACAGCCCCAAAAACACTGGAACTGTCTCTTTCTAGAGCCTCCCAAAAGAGAACACTGTTTGTGTGGGCCGCTGAGGAGACCCTGAGGAAGGCTCAGCAATTGCTAACGTCCAGGGTTTCCTCCCACCCCAAAGGGGCCAGGACCAAAAGCTCTTGCTGCTCTTCAAGTAACCAGGACACCCCATTCACAGACCCACCAACGCTGGTGCTGTCTCTTTCTAGAGCCTCCCAAAATAGAACACTGTTTGTGTGGGCTGCTGAGGAGACCCGGAGGCAGGCTCAGCAATTGCAAACGTCCAGGGATTCCTCCCACCGCAAAGGAGCCAGGACCAAAAGCTCTTGCTGCTCTTCAAGTAGCCAGGCAAACCCCATTCACAGCCCAAAATACACTGGCACTGTCTCTTTCTAGTGTCTCCCAAAAGAGAACACTGTTTGTGTGGGCCGCTGAGGACACCTTGAGGAAGGCTGAGCAATTGCGAACGTCCAGGGATTCCTGCCACCCCAAAGGCGCCAGGACCAAAAGCTCTTGCTGCTCTTCAAGTAGCCACACAACCCCATTCACAGACCCACCAACGCTGGTGCTGTCTCTTTCTACAGCCTCCCAAAATAGAACACTATTTGCGTGGGCTGCCGAGTAGAGCCGGAGGCAGGCAACACAATTGCGAACATCCAGGGATTCCTGCCACCCCAAAGGGGCCAGGACCAAAAGCTCTTGCTGCTCTTCAAGTAGCCAGGCCACCCCATTCACAGCCCCACCAACGCTGGTGCTGTCTCTTTCTACAACCTCCCAAAATAGAACACTATTTGCCTGGGCCGCCGAGTAGAGCCGGAGGCAGGCAACACAATTGCGAACATCCAGGGATTCCTGACACCCCAAAGGGGCCAGGACCAAAAGCTCTTGCTGTTCTTCAAGTAGCGAGGCGAACCCCATTCATAGCCCCACGAACACTGGCACTGTCTCTTTCTAGTGTCTCCCAAACCCGAATAATATCTGCCTGGGCCGCCGAGTACACTCGGAGTCAGGCTCAGCAATTGCGAACGTCCAGGGATTCCTCCCACCCCAAAGGGGCCAGGACCAAAAGCTCTTGCTGCTCTTCAAGTAGCCACACAACCCCATTCACAGCCCCACCAACGCTGGTGCTGTCTCTTTCTAGAGCCTCCCAAAATAGAACACTATTTGCCTGGGCCGCCGAGTAGAGCCGGAGGCAGGCAACACAATTGCGAACATCCAGGGATTCCTCCCACCGCAAAGGGGCCAGGACCAAAAGCTCTTGCTGCTCTTCAAGTAGCCACACAACCCCATTCACAGCCCCACCAACGCTGGTGCTGTCTCTTTCTAGAGCCTCCCAAACTCCAATATTATCTGCCTGCGGAGCTGAGTACACCCGGAGCCCAGCTCAGCAATTGTGCATCTCCAGGGATTCCTCCCACCCCAAAGGGACCAGGACCAAAAGCTCTTGCTGCTCTTCAAGTAGCCAGGCAACCCCATTCACAGCCCTACAAACGCTGGCGCTGTCTCTTTCTGGTGCCTCCCAAAGCCCAATACTATCTGCGTGGGCTGCTGAGGAGACCCGGAGGCAGGCTCAGCAATTGCGAACGTCCAGGGATTCCTCCCACCCCAAAGGGGCCAGGACCAAAAGCTCTTGCTGCTCTTCAAGTAGCCAGGCAAACCCCATTCACAGCCCCAAAAACACTGGCACTGTCTCTTTCTAGAGCCTCCCAAAAGAGAACACTGTTTGTGTGGGCCGCTGAGGACACCCTGAGGCAGGCTCAGCAATTGCGAACGTCCAGGGATTCCTGCCACCCCAAAGGGGCCAGGACCAAAAGATCTTGCTGCTCTTCAAGTAGCCACACAACCCCATTCACAGACCCACCAACGCTGGTGCTGTCTCTTTCTAGAGCCTCCCAAAATAGAACACTATTTGCCTGGGCCGCCGAGTAGAGCCGGAGGAAGGCAACACAATTGCGAACATCCAGGGATTCCTGATACCCCAAAGGGGCCAGGACCAAAAGCTCTTGCTGCTCTTCAAGTAGCGAGGCGAACCCCTTTCACAGCCCCACGAACACTGGCACTGTCTCTTTCTAGTGTCTCCCAAAGCCGAATAATATCTGCCTGGGCCGCCGAGTACACTCGGAGGCAGGCTCAGCAATTGCGAACGTCCAGGGATTCCTGACACCCCAAAGGCGCCACAACCAAAAGCTCTTGCTGCTCTTCAAGTAGCCACACAACCCCATTCTCAGCCCCACCAACGCTGGTGCTGTCTCTTTCTACAGCCTCCAAAAAATAGAACACTATTTGCGTGGGCCGCCGAGTAGAGCCGGAGGCAGGCAACACAATTGCGAACATCCAGGGATTCCTGCCACCCCAAAGGCGCCAGGACCAAAAGCTCTTGCTGCTCTTCAAGTAGCCACAAAACCCCATTCTCAGCCCCACCAACGCTGGTGCTGTCTCTTTCTACAGCCTCCAAAAAATAGAACACTATTTGCCTGGGCCGCCGAGTAGAGCCGGAGGCAGGCAACACAATTGCGAACATCCAGGGATTCCTGACACCCCAAAGGGGCCAGGACCAAAAGCTCTTGCTGCTCTTCAAGTAGCCAGGAAACCCCATTCACAGCCCCACCAACGCTGGCACTGTCTCTTTCTAGAGCCTCCCAAACTCCAATATTATCTGCCTGCGGAGCTGAGTATACCCGGAGCCCAGCTCAGCAATTGTGAATCTCCAGGGATTCCTCCCACCGCAAAGGGACCAGGACCAAAAGCTCTTGCTGCTCTTCAAGTAGCCAGGCTAACCCATTCACAGCCCTACAAACGCTGGCGCTGTCTCTTTCTGGTGCCTCCCAAAGCCCAATACTATCTGCGTGGGCTGCAGGGGAGACCCGGAGGCAGGCTCAGCAATTGCGAACGTCCAGGGATTCCTCCCACCGCAAAGGGGCCAGGACCAAAAGCTCTTGCTGCTCTTCAAGTAGCCAGGCAAACCCCATTCACAGCCCCACCAACGCTGGCGCTGTCTCTTTCCACAGCCTCCCAAAATAGAACACTATTTGCGTGCGCCGCTGAGGAGACCCGGAGGCAGGCAACGCAATTGCGCATATACAGGGATTCCTGACACCCCAAAGGCGCCAGGACCAAAAGCTCTTGCTGCTCTTCAAGCAGCGAGGCGAACCCCATTCATAGCCCTACGAACACTGGCACTGTCTCTTTCTAGTGTCTCCCAAAGCTGAATAATATCTGCCTGGGCTGCCGAGTACACCCGGAGGCAGGCTCAGCAATTGCGAACATCCAGGGATTCCTGACACCCCAAAGGCGCCAGGACCAAAAGCTCTTGCTGCTCTTCAAGTAGCCAGGACACCCCATTCACAGACCCACCAACGCTAGTGCTGTCTCTTTCTAGAGCCTCCCAAAATAGAACACTGTTTGCGTGGGCTGCTGAGGAGACCCGGAGGCAGGCTCAGCAATTGCGAACGTCCAGGGATTCCTCCCACCCCAAAGGCGCCAGGACCAAAAGCTCTTGCTGCTCTTCAAGTAGCCAGGCAAACCGCATTCACAGCCCCACGAACACTGGCACTGTCTCTTTCTAGAGCCTCCCAAAAGAGAACACTGTTTGTGTGGGCCGTTGAGGACACCCTGAGGAAGGCTCAGCAATTGCGAACGTCCAGGGATTCCTGCCACCCCAAAGGCGCCAGGACCAAAAGCTCTTGCTGCTCTTCAAGTAGCCAGGCAAACCCCATTCACAGCCCCAAATACACTGGCACTGTCTCTTTCTAGAGCCTCCCAAAATAGAACACTGTTTGTGTGGGCCGCTGAGGACACCCTGAGGAAGGCTCAGCAATTGCGAACGTCCAGGGTTTCCTGCCACCCCAAAGGCGCCAGGACCAAAAGCTCTTGCTGCTCTTCAAGTAGCCACACAACCCCATTCACAGCCCCACCAACGCTGGTGCTGTCTCTTTCTAGAGCCTCCCAAACTCCAATATTATCTGCCTGCGGAGCTGAGTACACCCGGAGCCCAGCTCAGCAATTGTGAATCTCCAGGGATTCCTCCCACCGCAAAGGGACCAGGACCAAAAGCTCTTGCTGCTCTTCAAGTAGCCAGGCTAACCCATTCACAGCCCTACAAACGCTGGCGCTGTCTCTTTCTGGTGCCTCCCAAAGCCCAATACTATCTGCGTGGGCTGCAGGGGAGACCCGGAGGCAGGCTCAGCAATTGCGAACGTCCAGGGATTCCTCCCACCGCAAAGGGGCCAGGACCAAAAGCTCTTGCTGCTCTTCAAGTAGCCAGGCAAACCCCATTCACAGCCCCACCAACGCTGGCGCTGTCTCTTTCCACAGCCTCCCAAAATAGAACACTATTTGCGTGCGCCGCTGAGGAGACCCGGAGGCAGGCAACGCAATTGCGCATATACAGGGATTCCTGACACCCCAAAGGCGCCAGGACCAAAAGCTCTTGCTGCTCTTCAAGCAGCGAGGCGAACCCCATTCATAGCCCTACGAACACTGGCACTGTCTCTTTCTAGTGTCTCCCAAAGCTGAATAATATCTGCCTGGGCTGCCGAGTACACCCGGAGGCAGGCTCAGCAATTGCGAACATCCAGGGATTCCTGACACCCCAAAGGCGCCAGGACCAAAAGCTCTTGCTGCTCTTCAAGTAGCCAGGACACCCCATTCACAGACCCACCAACGCTAGTGCTGTCTCTTTCTAGAGCCTCCCAAAATAGAACACTGTTTGCGTGGGCTGCTGAGGAGACCCGGAGGCAGGCTCAGCAATTGCGAACGTCCAGGGATTCCTCCCACCCCAAAGGCGCCAGGACCAAAAGCTCTTGCTGCTCTTCAAGTAGCCAGGCAAACCGCATTCACAGCCCCACGAACACTGGCACTGTCTCTTTCTAGAGCCTCCCAAAAGAGAACACTGTTTGTGTGGGCCGTTGAGGACACCCTGAGGAAGGCTCAGCAATTGCGAACGTCCAGGGATTCCTGCCACCCCAAAGGCGCCAGGACCAAAAGCTCTTGCTGCTCTTCAAGTAGCCAGGCAAACCCCATTCACAGCCCCAAATACACTGGCACTGTCTCTTTCTAGAGCCTCCCAAAATAGAACACTGTTTGTGTGGGCCGCTGAGGACACCCTGAGGAAGGCTCAGCAATTGCGAACGTCCAGGGTTTCCTGCCACCCCAAAGGCGCCAGGACCAAAAGCTCTTGCTGCTCTTCAAGTAGCCACACAACCCCATTCACAGCCCCACCAACGCTGGTGCTGTCTCTTTCTAGAGCCTCCCAAACTCCAATATTATCTGCCTGCGGAGCTGAGTACACCCGGAGCCCAGCTCAGCAATTGTGAATCTCCAGGGATTCCTCCCACCCCAAAGGGACCAGGACCAAAAGCTCTTGCTGCTCTTCAAGTAGCCAGGCTAACCCATTCACAGCCCTACAAACGCTGGCGCTGTCTCTTTCTGGTGCCTCCCAAAGCCCAATACTATCTGCGTGGGCTGCTGAGGAGACCCGGAGGCAGGCTCAGCAATTGCGAACGTCCAGGGATTCCTCCCACCGCAAAGGGGCCAGGACCAAAAGCTCTTGCTGCTCTTCAAGTAGCCAGGCAAACCCCATTCACAGCCCCAAAAACACTGGCACTGTCTCTTTCTAGAGCCTCCCAAAAGAGAACCCTCTTTGCGTGGGCCGCTGAGGACACCCTGAGGAAGGCTCAGGAACTGCGAAAGTCCAGGGATTCCTGCCACCCCAAAGGCGCCAGGACCAAAAGCTCTTGCTGCTCTTCAAGTAGCCACACAACCCCATTCACAGCCCCAAAAACACTGGAACTGTCTCTTTCTAGAGCCTCCCAAAAGAGAACACTGTTTGTGTGGGCCGCCGAGTACACCCTGAGGAAGGCTCAGCAATTGCTAACGTCCAGGGTTTCCTCCCACCCCAAAGGGGCCAGGACCAAAAGCTCTTGCTGATCTTCAAGTAACCAGGACACCCCATTCACAGACCCACCAACGCTGGTGCTGTCTCTTTCTAGAGCCTCCCAAAAGAGAACACTCTTTGTGTGGGCTGCTGAGGAGACCCGGAGGCAGGCTCAGCAATTGCAAACGTCCAGGGATTCCTCCCACCCCAAAGGGGCCAGGACCAAAAGCTCTTGCTGCTCTTCAAGTAGCCAGGCAAACCCCATTCACAGCCCAAAATACACTGGCACTGTCTCTTTCTAGTGTCTCCCAAAAGAGAACACTGTTTGTGTGGGCCCCTGAGGACACCTTGAGGAAGGCTGAGCAATTGCGAACGTCCAGGGATTCCTGCCACCCCAAAGGCGCCAGGACCAAAAGCTCTTGCTGCTCTTCAAGTAGCCACACAACCCCATTCACAGCCCCACCAACGCTGGTGCTCTCTCTTTCTACAGCCTCCCAAAATAGAACACTATTTGCGTGGGCTGCCGAGTAGAGCCGGAGGCAGGCAACACAATTGCGAACATCCAGGGATTCCTGACACCCCAAAGGGGCCAGGACCAAAAGCTCTTGCTGTTCTTCAAGTAGCGAGGCGAACCCCATTCATAGCCCCACGAACACTGGCACTGTCTCTTTCTAGTGTCTCCCAAAGCCGAATAATATCTGCCTGGGCCGCCGAGTACACTCGGAGGAAGGCTCAGCAATTGCGAACGTCCAGGGATTCCTCCCACCGCAAAGGGGCCAGCGCCAAAAGCTCTTGCTGCTCTTCAAGTAGCAAGGCAAACCCCATTCACAGCCCCACCAACGCTGGTGCTGTCTCTTTCTAGAGCCTCCCAAAATAGAACACTATTTGCGTGGGCCGCCGAGTAGAGCCGGAGGCAGGCAACACAATTGCGAACATCCAGGGATTCCTCCCACCGCAAAGGGGCCAGGACCAAAAGCTCTTGCTGCTCTTCAAGTAGCCAGGCCACCCCATTCACAGCCCCACCAACGCTGGTGCTGTCTCTTTCTAGAGCCTCCCAAACTCCAATATTATCTGCCTGTGGAGCTGAGTACACCCGGAGCCCAGCTCAGCAATTGTGAATCTCCAGGGATTCCTCCCACCCCAAAGGGACCAGGACCAAAAGCTCTTGCTGCTCTTCAAGTAGCCAGGCTAACCCATTCACAGCCCTACAAACGCTGGCGCTGTCTCTTTCTGGTGCCTCCCAAAGCCCAATACTATCTGCCTGGGCTGCAGAGGAGACCCGGAGGTAGGCTCAGCAATTGCGAACATCCAGGGATTCCTCCCACCGCAAAGGGGCCAGGACCAAAAGCTCTTGCTGCTCTTCAAGTAGCCAGGCAAACCCCATTCACAGCCCCACCAACGCTGGCGCTGTCTCTTTCTAGAGCCTCCCAAAATAGAACACTATTTGCGTGCGCCGCTGAGGAGACCCGGAGGCAGGCAACGCAATTGCGCATATACAGGGATTCCTGCCACCCCAAAGGCGCCAGGACCAAAAGCTCTTGCTGCTCTTCAAGCAGCGAGGCGAACCCCATTCATAGCCCTACGAACACTGGCACTGTCTCTTTCTAGTGTCTCCCAAAGCTGAATAATATCTGCCTGGGCTGCCGAGTACACCCGGAGGCAGGCTCAGCAATTGCGAACATCCAGGGATTCCTGACACCCCAAAGGCGCCAGGACCAAAAGCTCTTGCTGCTCTTCAAGTAGCCAGGCAACCCCATTCACAGCCCCAAAAACACTGGCACTGTCTCTTTCTAGAGCCTCCCAAAATAGAACACTCTTTGCATGGGCTGCTGAGGAGACCCGGAGGCAGGCTCAGCAATTGCGAACGTCCAGGGATTCCTCCCACCCCAAAGGGACCAGGACCAAAAGCTCTTGCTGCTCTTCAAGTAGCGAGGCGAACCCCATTCATAGCCCCACGAACACTGGCACTGTCTCTTTCTAGTGTCTCCCAAAGCCGAATAATATCTGCCTAGGCCGCAGAGTACACTCGGAGGCAGGCTCAGCAATTGCGATCGTCCAGGGATTCCTCCCACCGCAAAGGGGCCAGGACCAAAAGCTCTTGCTGCTCTTCAAGTAGCCAGGACACCCCATTCACAGACCCACCAACGCTAGTGCTGTCTCTTTCTAGAGCCTCCCAAAATAGAACACTGTTTGCGTGGGCTGCTGAGGAGACCCGGAGGCAGGCTCAGCAATTGCGAACGTCCAGGGATTCCTCCCACCCCAAAGGCGCCAGGACCAAAAGCTCTTGCTGCTCTTCAAGTAGCCAGGCAAACCGCATTCACAGCCCCACGAACACTGGCACTGTCTCTTTCTAGAGCCTCCCAAAAGAGAACACTGTTTGTGTGGGCCGCTGAGGACACCCTGAGGCAGGCTCAGCAATTGCGAACGTCCAGGGATTCCTGCCACCCCAAAGGCGCCAGGACCAAAAGCTCTTGCTGCTCTTCAAGTAGCCAGGCAAACCCCATTCACAGCCCCAAATACACTGGCACTGTCTCTTTCTAGAGCCTCCCAAAATAGAACACTGTTTGTGTGGGCCGCTGAGGACACCCTGAGGAAGGCTCAGCAATTGCGAAAGTCCAGGGTTTCCTGCCACCCCAAAGGCGCCAGGACCAAAAGCTCTTGCTGCTCTTCAAGTAGCCACACAACCCCATTCACAGACCCACCAACGCTGGTGCTGTCTCTTTCTACAGCCTCCCAAAATAGAACACTATTTGCGTGCGCCGCTGAGGAGACCCGGAGGCAGGCAACGCAATTGCGCATATACAGGGATTCCTGCCACCCCAAAGGCGCCAGGACCAAAAGCTCTTGCTGCTCTTCAAGCAGCGAGGCGAACCCCATTCATAGCCCTACGAACACTGGCACTGTCTCTTTCTAGTGTCTCCCAAAGCTGAATAATATCTGCCTGGGCTGCCGAGTACACCCGTAGGCAGGCTCAGCAATTGCGAACATCCAGGGATTCCTGACACCCCAAAGGCGCCAGGACCAAAAGCTCTTGCTGCTCTTCAAGTAGCCAGGCAACCCCATTCACAGCCCCAAAAACACTGGCACTGTCTCTTTCTAGAGCCTCCCAAAATAGAACACTATTTGCATGGGCTGCTGAGGAGACCCGGAGGCAGGCTCAGCAATTGCGAACGTCCAGGGATTCCTCCCACCCCAAAGGGACCAGGACCAAAAGCTCTTGCTGCTCTTCAAGTAGCGAGGCGAACCCCATTCATAGCCCCACGAACACTGGCACTGTCTCTTTCTAGTGTCTCCCAAAGCCGAATAATATGTGGCTGGGCCGCCGAGTACACTCGGAGGCAGGCTCAGCAATTGCGAACGTCCAGGGATTCCTCCCACCGCAAAGGGGCCAGGACCAAAAGCTCTTGCTGCTCTTCAAGTAGCCAGGACACCCCATTCACAGACCCACCAACGCTAGTGCTGTCTCTTTCTACAGCCTCCCAAAATAGAACACTGTTTGCGTGGGCTGCTGAGGAGACCCGGAGGCAGGCTCAGCAATTGCGAACGTCCAGGGATTCCTCCCACCCCAAAGGCGCCAGGACCAAAAGCTCTTGCTGCTCTTCAAGTAGCCAGGCAAACCCCATTCACAGCCCCACGAACACTGGCACTGTCTCTTTCTAGAGCCTCCCAAAAGAGAACACTGTTTGTGTGGGCCGCTGAGGACACCCTGAGGCAGGCTCAGCAATTGCGAACGTCCAGGGATTCCTGCCACCCCAAAGGCGCCAGGACCAAAAGCTCTTGCTGCTCTTCAAGTAGCCACACAACCCCATTCTCAGCCCCACCAACGCTGGCGCTGTCTCTTTCTAGAGCCTCCCAAAAGAGAACACTGTTTGTGTGGGCCGCTGAGGACACCCTGAGGAAGGCTCAGCAATTGCGAAAGTCCAGGGTTTCCTGCCACCCCAAAGGCGCCAGGACCAAAAGCTCTTGCTGCTCTTCAAGT